>VXAZ01010351.1:502500-759671 GCA_013399875.1 Gymnorhina tibicen | reverse complement strand
CAAAGATGCTGCCCAGACTAAGAACTTAAATACCCAGAAGGCCAACATGCTAGAACTCAAACGCAGCATATCATGCTGGAAACTGGCCAGTATGACGTATAGCTGAACTGGTTAAAAGTGCCCATCTGAAAATTCAAGGGCATTTCTTAAGCAACACATTTTTTGGAAGAACACCACCCCTCTAAATTAACATATTTTAGCAAAACAGTTCCAAGGTCAAAATTTGCAGACAAACTCTACATAACGTTAATAAATAGAATAATTAATTTAATTAGATCTTAGAGACTGCAAGAAAATTCTACAAATAGTCTATTGTGTTAAAGAAGTTTGACCCATCATGAGCTACAATCTTGCAAAACTTAACCTTTAAAATAATTAATTTTAATAATTAAAATAATAAAATTTATATATTACACAAAAATTGTACCAAATTGCCTCAGTCTAATAATTGCCAACAGATTTCTATCCCCTTTATATGGTAACTGGTATAAAACCCATGTTTTTAAAGTTGATATTCATCATCAGAAGTTTGAACACCAATGAAGTACACAACTAGTCTAATAACTAAGAAGGAGAAAGAAGGTGGAGTCAGGACAGGTGAAGTATGACTAAAAAGCAGTTTCTGATTGTGTGGGTTTTACACTACTGTGATGTAATCACAATGCGTAATTATACACATGAATGAATGTTTGAAGTTAAAAAGCACCATTGCGGCTGCAGTTCCCAAACCTATCTTAGCTTTTCCTTGCAACTGTAACAATACATTATTCATCATACTTTTACAGTATTTTAGCAATTCTATACCCAGACATTAAAAAAGATAAAAAGAAATGAATACAAATAGCATAATTCACAGATGGACCTATCTTGATTCCTTTTATCTTTATATTTTTGTTCTCTTGTGTGAAATGCAACTGTTGAAGATGAAAAAGAATTTTTCTCGACACATTTTACCCCTTGCAAAATGATATTTTTCAAGAGAGTCAGAGATTATCTATGATAAATTTTCTTCCTTATTTTGGTGGGCTTTTAGTTCCCCTGTTAAATTAACCATATACGCACACTCGAGACATCTCAATAAAAAAAAAAAAAAAAAACACAAACAAACAAACAAACAAACAAACCAACCAGCCAACCCACCCACCACACAAACAACCTAAAACTCTGAACAGTTTTCCAATGAAAGCAAATATTCCTTTGTAGTTTTCCTACAAGTTCCAGATTACCTGGCATGCATCAACTCCACCATTAAGATTCCCAGCACACAGCATACGTGAAGTAATAAGATCATCATAGAGCTTGTTGCAAACACTTTGGTTAATCATTCTCACTTGAGCTTCCTGCAGTGTTTTGGCAAGGTGACCTACAAAAAAATACAAATTGCAGAAGTTAAGGTGGCACAGATTTCTTATAGAAATACCAATTATCAAAACAAAAGAGAATTGCTTCAAACTCAAAATCTACCCAGGTAATGACAGCAGAGTAACTCCCTTCCCTTCAAATGGTGCCTGCCCTAGTTTTTGAAAGCTGTTGTCCACACTGCCCTATAGTCATAGAGGTTCCAATGCACCACCTTTCCATTTCCCTAGACTTTATCCTTATGACCTTATTCTGCCAGAAAGTAGTAAAAGTGCCATGCAAATTGTAAGATAAGACTGCACACAGGGTGACTAACTTTGAATGCCATTTCAAATTATGCCTGAAGATTTCTGTTATTATTTACACCATGGTTGTGCTCCAAACAACATCCAAGTCTTACAAAATCCAATTTCTATATTGTTTTCCATCCTCTCGGTTCTAGGGAAGAAACTGAGGAATAAAGCTGAGTGGGCAAAGACAAATAATTTAAAAAACCCCCAAAGAACAGTCTGTAACTCACAAATGATGCTAAGAGCTTAATTCTGTACTATGTTATTGACATGAGGTGCCCTAGTGAGCTAAATATCCTGACATCTCTGATGTGCCGAGACGCTCTCCAAGCCCAGGTTTCAAGCTCTTTAATGCTGAGACAGGGCAAGGATTCCACACGCTCTCCCCACCAGCCCTCTCCAGCTCAGTGTGCCTTTTCCTGCCTCCCCACTGCAGCTGGCTGCTCCAAGCTACACAGAGGCAGAACTCTTCATGAGGCATACTTTAAACTGCCTTTGGTTCAGACAGAGAAAATGAAAGACCCTCCACAATTATTTTGCAATTATCGCTGCTTATGGCTCTATATTGTCAATCAGTCTTAAAAACAAACTCTTTCTCTGCAATAGTTGCAAGTCACTGATCTTTTTACCTGCAAGGTTCTATTCACCAGATAAAATGAGTCATGAGCATGAAAATGGGCACATTTTTGTAAATCTATAATCTTTGCTTTTCAATGATCTGTGACACCCGAGTATGCATTTTGTCACTTATCTCCTGCCACCCAAGCAACCATTCAGAATTCACAGACTGTAGCTAAGGAGATCTTTTTTGGCTTTTTATAGACACACTAAGTAAATCACATGGGTTTTTTCTGCTTACAAGTATAAATACTTCATTGTTAGAGTTTAAAACTAAGCCAAACTTGCAAAAAGTATATCCAGGAAATGAACATACTATTTTCTTTTATGGCTCCCCAGCCAGTTACATAGCAGACAGTTCCATAAAGAAATACTCTAGAGGTGCTGGGTAAACAAATGGGCTGTACCAGCTCACTGAAGAGTACAGGCGTCTCCATTTCCAACAGGGCAATGTCATAGTCTGAGATAGATTGGTCATATTGTGGGTGGACAATAATCCTTTTGATTGATCTCATAGCTACACGATTGTTCTTTTCATTAATAGTTTGTGAGCCCATATATGCTCTCCATGCCATTGGAACGGAGTATCTGTAAAAAAAATGTTTTTAGAACGTCCCATTGGAAAGCAATGCAGTGTTAGTTCACTCCATTTTAACTACTTTTCAGTATTTGCAGACATTCATCAAAACCAAAGTGCATGGAGTAGAATATGACTTCAGAAGATGGGTGCTCTAGTCTCTGTCTGCTAAAACGTTAAGTAATGTTTTTACTTGCTATTTTGAAAATTATTAATTTCTTGGAGGTATAAGACCAATTCCTTGCTACGCATCATGATTTGAAACTCATAAAAGCATATTATTAAATTCTATCTCCTCCTTATCACATGTAGGAGGTATGCATTTTCAATTTACACTACCTAAACTGAACATCAGTGGGTTTTCACTCCATTGATCAATAAACAGGACTTGTCTTGGGAAAAAAGGCCATAGCTTCTACTCAGAAAATCCCTGCCTTTTGAAAAGAAGAAGAACAAAAAAAGGTGTTTACCTAAATCTAACAGAACAGTGTTCTATCATGCAGGATTCACTGGCAATGGAAGCAAAAGAATAACTTCAAAAACTTAAGAATTTTGAAGCCAGCAGACAACACTGAATGTTTATGTAGTGAGATCATGTCACAGTTATAACCTGGATCGACTTATCTAGAAAAGGAATAGCTTCTGCAAATTATTGAAAGCACCTTTGTAAGGTTATTAAATTGCAAATACTCTACAACAGTATAATTTCTTCATACCTCACAGAATCAGAATCCAGGAAGCAATGGGCAGCAGATATGAGCCACCTGTTGGAAATCACAGATGCACCACACACGTGGCCGTGTGCTCCCATCTGTAAGCTTGCTTGCCAAGGCCACTTTTCAGAGCTCGCATCTTCACCTCCAACAATTCTGTTTTCCTTAAGCTGGTGTGTTCCACAAGCTAATAGAAATAATTTAATAAATTAGTAAAAAGCCCACCAGTTAATTCACTTTGCCATGCTTGACACAAACTTTTACCCTTAGACTTTACTGTGCAATTGGTAGAAAGTTGAGTACTTGCCCATTTTCACTCAGTGGGCAGGTCAGATATAAACCAATCATTGTCTATCCTCCCGTGCAGCTTTTCAAAGAGTTGAATAACTCAAAAAGAGATTAAGCACAATTCAAAAGTTAATTTGAATCATTCTCACATCTTTTCCCTCCTTACAGCTCCTTGACTGCATTTCATTCAGCTCAAAAAAGCAGCAAGACCTACCAGGTAATCCTGGAAGTGCATTGCTTGAAATAAGTCATCATAGACAGCATGGGTGAGCTGATTTAAAAGAAACAGTGCAAAATTCAAGACAGACATTTGCATACTGAGGTTACCAGGAAATTAATATTTTAAAATTCATCTTTGATTTAACCAATTGTTAATCCAATAATGCTTAATAATAACACGAATTGCTGACTTAGTTTCCCAAGTAATTAACAAATTTTAAAATAAATGTTACCACACCACAGTTTATTTCATCAGATCCATCTGTACAGTCTCTTTTCCCATCACACTCGGGATTTGGTTTCACCAAACATTTTCCATTGAGGCATTTGTATGCATAAGGGGAGCAACTTTTGTAGGCTGAAATAAGAGAGAAGATAGTGTCACATGTTTGGAGTCATGCCTTCAAATTATTAACAAACCTTGCATGTTCAACAAGTTGTTCAAAGCTACACATTCTAGCCAGCTTGAAGTAGTAGTCTGTGCTGGTGTAATCTGGTCCCTCTATGGAGAGGGGACAGGGGAATGATCCACTCTAATTTATGATCATACTAATTTCAGTCTCCACTGTTCCTGAGGAAAAAGAAGAGCCTCCAACTGTCTGCACTCCCATTTTACATAACTCTAAACTGAGTAAGTGAGGCTTGTCAGATCTGTTCTTTTGCCTTTACCAGCACTACTGGCATTACAAATCATAAATCTTCACAGCATCTTTTCATTTTCAAATGAAATTGAGAAAACTGTGGAAGAGCTTTATACCTCCCTCCAATAAATTTCTGACTAAGGACTATCACAGTTTACTATGTTAGAATCCTGATAGATCTCAGCAATTGCCTTCCATTACTATTATTCTTATTACCAGTTGTTTACACAGACCTTGAAACAGTGGGAGGTAGGTTTTTTTCAACAAAGACATACTCCTGGCTACCTCAAGGACCCAAGATTGAAAGCAAGACAAAAATTATATAAGCAAAATTCAGCAAGTCACTAGGGAGCCATTGGTAGTACCACAATGTCCACAACTGTTGTGGATCTACAGTAAAAAGACCATCAACGCAGCAAAAGTCCCCAGCCTACTATGTCTCGCTTCCTTAAATTATGTGGTACTGATCCAACAGCATTTGGGGAAAAAGTGCTCCTCCAACAGGATCACCAGCAAAATGTGGTTTGGTTTTCTTACTAAAATGCCTGTTATCTTGGATTTTGCTTCATTAATTGTCTAAACTGTCCCCAAACCTAGTTTTACTCTGCATGTTTTGTGTGCACTGTTATGAAACTTTTACTTTGTGCCACGAAAAAAAATATCTAGAAACAACATATTTAACTATTAAAATATGCCTATTCCTGCTTCTGCCTTCCACCATCTTTTGGAAAGTAGCTAAAAATACATACTCACAGCAGTTGTTTTCATCACTATCCTGCCCACACCTGCCATCATCTTTACAAGACTTAGGCTGAGGTTTACACTTCCCATCATCACAGTTCAATTGTTCTGGATTACAACCTGAAGAAAAAGGTCTGTAAACTTATAATACAAACAGCAGACTAACAGCCACATGCTACACTCCCTACCAGAGGTCACCTGGATGTTGCTGTGCCATTTCTGTCAGACATTTATCTACCTTGGTTCTGATAGCATCCAGTGACAGAAAGACTTGCATTGTACTCTCTGGCCTTGGATTACCTTCTGGTCACTGTTTCTGGCATCTTTTGAATGTTCCCTATCTTCTTTGCATGCAGTGCCTAATTGAGGTACAGTACTCTAGCTGAAGCTTTCCCAGTGGTGACTGGAAAGGTATTTTCAAATTCCTGTCTTACATCCTAGTGTGACACTTAAAAAACCCCAGAACAAAGACAACCAACCAATGAAACACCAAATACAAACAAAACTCACAAAGAGTATTTTGTGACTTTGACTCACAAGTCAGCTTTTGAGCAACAATCATCCCCCCATTTTTTAGTAAAAAAAGCAATTTAGGCAATCCACATGTCTGTTTAATCACCTACGTTCAGATCTTCACAGAATCACAGAATATTCTGAGTTGGAAGGGACCCACATGGATCAACTTCATAGTCCAACTCCTGGCCCTGCACAGCACCATCCCCAAGAGTCACACCCTGTGCCTGAGAGCATTGTCCAAATGCTGCCTGAGCTCTGTCAGGCTGGTGCTGTGACCACTGCCCTGGGGAGCCTGTTGCAGTGATCACTCACCCTCTGGGTGACGAACCTTTTCCTAATATCCAACCTAATCCTCCCCTGATAACACTTCAGACCATTACCTCAGGACTGTCACTGGTCACCAGAGAGCAGAGATCTCTGGTATCTGAGATCAGTGTCTGCCCCTCCTCTTCCCCTCCCAAGGAAGCTGTAACTGCAATGAAGTCTCCCCTCAGTCTCCTCTTCTCCAGGCTGAACAGACCAAGTGACTTCAGCTGCTCCTCATACGACTTCCCCTCAAGGCCCTTCGCCATCTTTGTTGCCCTCCTTTGGATACTCTCTAATAGATTAATATTTTTTATGCTGCCCCCAGCACTCGAGGTGAGGCTGCCCCAGCGCAGAGCAGAGCGGGACAATCCCTCCCTCGCCCGGCTGGTGATGCTGGGCCTGATGTCCCCCAGGACACCACTGGCCCTCGTGGCTGCCAAGGCACTGCTGACTCATATTCTTGTCTTTATTTTTCTCCATATGTATTCTACAGCTTCTCAGGACCACTTACAAATACATCCCTCTTAAATGCATCCATCTTTCTGTTGTGTAACACTTCTCCTATTTAATAAATATCTACTCTAATCCATCATTTAGATCGTGAACAAAAATTATGTGACATTCCGTAACAATATTGGCAGAATGACAATAAAAATATCCTTCCTCTTTGATAATGCGTCTTGACCAATCATTCTGTGGAAACAGTTTCCTCTATTTTTTCTTCCCACATTTTCTTTACTTACTGATAAGCTTGTCACGAAAGACTGTGTCAAAGTACAACTTCTCTATTTATCCTCTCACAGCAGAGAACTAAAACAGAATTTTAACTCTCCATGCTGGTTTTAATATTCTTTCCACTATTTGAAAATAGCTTACTTTGGCTACTTCTTGTGCTTTTTTTTTCTTTTCCTTTGGAAGATTAACTTATAAAGATTGGTGTAAAATTCCCTCGTGATTTTTCTGTTCTCCCACTCTTTAAAGAGACACATTACACAGCCTCTTTTCCAGACTTTTACATCTTCACCCACATCCTTCATGTGATCTTAAAGACTGCCAGCAGTAGTTTAGAGATAATTTCAGCCCATCTCTCAACTTTGTGGAAGAAACTCTTTACAGGAAACAACAAACAAGAAATAATTGCTCTATCCCAATCCAATTCATCACTACCATCTGAGCAGCCTTTCCAGGATTCAGACTGATTTCTTGAAGGAATGCATATTCTGTCTGTATATCTAAGGACAAGCTAGAAAAATAAGAAATCAATGACACTAGAAATATTGATACAGTCTAAATGCAGTAATGCAGGACTCTACCATGAAGAAATATTAAAATGGCTATTAAAAATTAAAGCTAGTGTCATTTGTAAAATAAATTGAATATTAAAACAGAAATAATATCTTATTTGGCACAATCTGTCAAAGATTTTTATCAAGGAGTCTGAACCAAATGAGTCAATATTCACCTAAATAGACTTAGCAAATTAAATTCACATTAATTGCCTCTAAGGGTTAACGTAATTCACCACAGATACGTAACTACTGATAGAAAGCACTTCTTTAATTTGTTATGGTAATGCATTTTGTACAGCAGCATCTAAGGAGAAGGAAAATAAAATCAAAACTAGGCATTCTCTTTAGTATTACAAATACATATTTCCTGATATTAAAATTTTGTAGAAATTAATCTCTGTGTTACTACACTCAGTGTCTGATGTGAATAAGTGCTTTATCAAACACTTCTCAAATCTTGCAATCTCATTATGAAACAGCCTTTGACCAAGAATTTCTTTCACATTCACGTAAACTAACTCCTAGTATAGATGGTAAGTTGTTTCTTTCCAATATATAAAAAAATGTTTGTTCTCTTTCACTCTTTCAGATGTGCAAGAAAAAAAAATCTCCGAAAGAATAAGTAGCCCAAACTACTCCTCTGTCTGCCCAAGTCAAGTCAAATGAAACTTTCTCCCATTTAGCACCATAGGCAAATTAAGAGCTGCATCAGATTGAAGGACCAAATCCATTTGTCTCACAGTTGTTTAACCAGTTCCAGTCAGGGGTAATTAAGTCCTGTTCACTGCCTTGCACGTGGTGTCAGTGGGAGGAAAGCATACAGTACGCAGCCAGGGCAAGCTCAAAGCAGGAGCGTCTCCATTTTCTTGTCACTTCTCCCTGAAGTTATTCAGCTGATGGCTGGCATTTGCTTTCCAGGTCAGCTCAGAGCAGTGCCTGTGATTTTTAATAACTGTGCGCACCCAAGAGTGGGAAGAAACTAATCTCAGGTGGGTGACTGCAGGTACTAAAGATGTGGGAGAACATGAATTTATTTTTTTCCTTCTCCTATTACTACTGCTACAGGCAAGGCTGATATAGGCCAGTGCTCTCAATCCATGCTGGTATCCCAGACATCCTTCCACAAACTACTGCATCAACTTGATACTGACACATCACAGCTATTCCACTCCTCCTGATGAGTCTTTATACAGAGCCTTATGATTGTGACTAAGAATTGATTAAATAACTTTGAGCCATCTGCTTGCTGGCTCAGTGCTAGAAGCAGAGCACACAGATGCACACAATCAAGACTGGGGATTTTCTCTGTTAAAAAAGGTATTCTTAGGCTTAGACTCTTTTAACCATTTTTGAGGCAGTAACTAGAGTAACCACAGAACTCAGAATTGTTGGTAACTTTTTCTAGGAGAAAGAGACCCACATTGGTGGAAGAAGAAATCCCTGAAAATATGTGAGTGTTACAGAATGACCGACCACAAAACCTGCCACTTACTTAGAGTGAAAAGCATGAAACAAAAATCTTTACCAGAGACCTTAATACTTAAATGCGTCTATGTCAACAATGAACAGAACTACATTCAGACAAGCAAGCTGAGGATTTGGACAGGCTTCTCAAAATGAACTGATCTCTTGAAATCACAGAAAACTCTAGCTGCCTAGACATTATTGGGTAAAGAAAATAAAAAGTATTTTAAAAATCAGAAATTGCATATTTTCTAAGAACTATCACAAGTAAATATGTGTATCTCCTGAAAATTCCTGTTCCACCATCTGGAAGCCCCCCTAAATCTAACACTGATCCTGAAGTACATAGACTGGGGAGTTAGGAAAGGTCCATAAAAAACCCAGACCTATTTCTGCAACACCTTCTAGCAAGGGTCCTCTTTGACTGCCAGTAAAACTTAATAGTTCGTCTAAACTGGAAACTGATTGAGAGCACTGATCTTGAGTTGTGATTTTAAAGAGAAGACTAAGTATTCATGGTTAACTTTTGTTGGCAGAAGAGTCATGCTTAGAGGCCCTCTGCCATTCTATTTTTATGTTGCACTTTGGCTATTTTAAGGTGTCAGCAAAGTGCCATATAATTAGATGTACAGAAATTAAGAAATTTTACTTTTACTCCCCATTTTATAGAAGTGTTAATAAAAGTTAGAAAGTAAGTACTTGCTTCTAAAAGCATCTTATATCTAAATTTGTACCTCTATTTTTTCAACTAAAGACATAACAACATTTTACACATTTGTCTCCTGCAATTAGGTTAAGAAAATATGCAGGTTGAGTTGTATATGATCGGTCTGTCAAGCAGGGTTTCTCAAAGGTTTCTCCTTAAAAATTAAAGTCTGTTCTTAATAACTTACCGTCTGTGTGTCTGAAGGCTTTGTATTCAATGTAAAACCCTCTGTGGGTGACCAGCTCATCAGAATGGAAGTTGATTGCAACAGAATAGCCATATTCTCTGTTTCTGTTGTTTTCTGAAAGAGCTTTACAGTATCTAGCAAGGCAAAAGTGAGAAATAATAATTTCTAACCAAACTGACCACTATCATCCAGCAATGTCTCCTTTTACTGAATGGTAGTGACGTCAAAAAGCTTTAAGACAATGCAGTAAGGATCAGCTGTATTTTGGTGTTAAAAACAGTCCAACAGAAGTATTAGAAAGCCTAGTTACAAATTTCTCCCACGCTGCAACTTTTTTGGGACTGGCAGACTTCGAAGCAAAATACAGCAAGATGATCGGTGTCAGGATCTACCTTATAAACACAAACTGTTTCAAGCATGCTTGATTTCAGATTTCCCATTGGGGTTTGCGAACCCAAAAGCTACAAATCCAGGGAAGGATTAAATCATTCAGCCAAACCCAACAGCTGTTGCTTGTTTCAATATGCTTCTTTCAAGAGACAAATTTCTCTGAATAGTGTTATTTTTAGTGTTAGCATAACAATTACAATCACTGAAGGGAAAGTGGTAAAGAAAATGAAACTTCTGATTACAAAACTCTTCACCCTCATCAAGACCACAGCCAGGAATTTGCAGTTCAGCTGCAGCTGCATAAAATCCTGTAGTTTTCTACATGGTTGCTCTAAGGGGAGCAAAAGAAAAAGTAAATGCCTGTAAGAAAAAACCAGGATGCCTAAATGTGCAGAACTTCAAAGTGCAAATTAATATGTCAGAAAATAATGTATATACTCACCTAACTCCATCAATTTCTAACCAGTCTTTGTCACATTTGCTGGACCCTAGAGACTTTTCTTGAATTTGTATGACAAGGATTTTTAGTGAAAGCTTGTAGCCAGGTAATGGTGCCTAAAAATCAAAATTCATGACTGTGAATGACACACATTCACAAAATGAAAACAGCCTTTTCTTCCAAGATGGTTTACTTATTATGGGATTGAAAGTACTGCATTTCTATTATTGAAATTAGCACCTCTGAAGAACCAAAAAACTTTGCTAATTTGAACATTTATAGAAGCCTTTTTAGACTCAACTTTGGCTAGACTGTGCCAGGTGAAGGACTGTAAACCTTTCTGCAGCTAGCATAAAGCACTGTATCTGAGGTTCCTTCTAGGTTTGTAATGCCATGTGTTCCTGTTCCTGTCCTGCACAGAGGCGAGAGTTTTGTGCTACAACCTGCTAATAATTTTCATTGAGTACGTGAAAAGTAGAGAGTTATCAAGTCACATACATGAAAAGTCTCCTTTACCAGGGAAAATAAAAAAGTAGTTAAATGCTAAATGGAGCAATAGACCAACACACTGGGCAGTTGGTAGAAATCATGAGCAGATTTTAAACCTTGCCAAAGGACTTGCTGGAAATTCAGAGGTGAATTTCTGAGCCAGAGAAGGTTCTGGCTCTGCAGAATTCAGGGAAATACGTTGTGGTATCCATCATGTGAGGCATGATTTACATGACCTTTTTTTTCTTTTTGACATAGAAGAAAAGCTCTGATTATTATTATCTCTGGCTGCTGGGAGTTGTCATCTTACACATTAGTTTGTTTCTGTCACAAATAATGCTCAAACTTCTGGAAGTTGGCAATATTTCCCTCCCATAGCTGGCACCTGTACATAGGACAGGAAAGAAATGGGTGCCTGAGAAGAAGTCAGGATCAGTGGTCTCACTAGGTTTTCTCTCTGTTTCACCCACATCAAAAGCCATTTCTCCCAATTTTGTGTCTACACAAGATAAAGAAAAGTCATCAGTACTCAGAAGAGTTCCCAGCACTTACCTTGATGATCCAGGTGCAGTCAATGTTTGGTGGGTAGTAACTTGGGTAATAAGGGGAACTCAGTGTCCCATTCCAGGAAATATAATGACCACCACATACTGGGAGAGAAATACATCAGCAAGGAACACAATTATCTCAGCTGGACTAAAGTGCAGTCTACACTTCACTTGCTAGGACCCTTCTCTATGTACAGAGTTAGAAGAATACATTGTGACAGCATTAAACTGAAATTTTTCCTGTATTGACTGAAAATCGCCTAACTTCCACCTCCCCATCACACTGAAATTCTCTTATTTTTTGATCAAATTACAACTAAAGTTAAGTACAAAACACCTCTGACTGAAGTTTTTTTTTTAAAAAGCATTCTTTCATGGTAAGTGAAAGCAACTAAATGTGGATGCAACAAACCTCCCCCTTCCAATTTACTTCTGACTTTTCTGTAGGTATTCTCAAAATTAAAAAGCAATCAGCCTAGTGAAGTGAAAACTGATTAATTTCATGTAAACAATGAAGTTTGTGTGTCAGTTCTCAGTTTGAAAATTCATGCCATATTTGAGCAGTATCTTTGAGGTTTTATTTTCTACCAAGGACTCTCCTAGACATCCAGTCCTTAGTGCTTTTGGTTCCCTTTAGGTAACACCGTGAATGCAAACATGAACATTACAGAAAAAAAGACAATTTTGAAATTAAAAAAATCTTGTGGCAAAACCTGAGCTAAATATAATTTGAAATGCCCATCCTCAGAACAATAAAGCCATTTTAATTAGTAATGTGAATGGGATAAGTATTTGCATAAGCAGCATGCAGAGAGACATAAGCTAAAATGTGGCAGGTTTGGAGGAGTTTATCCTCTGTGACTTGTTCCACACATTAAAAAATAGTCACTTGCTTCATCGTCAAAACTCTTTCACTTACACCTTACCAAATAACTGTGGCTAAACTTGACCTTGTGAAACCCCTTTATCTCTTCTAAAATTAATAGTGCAGTTTAGCATTACTCAAAGTATTTCACCACACAGCACTCATGTAAAACCCGTAGTACCCCATAGGTTTGGAATATACTTCTTAGGTCCAGAACACACTTTCCTTATTCAGTTAACTACACTGAACAATGCTTTCAGAAAAAGGACAAAGATAAATTAGAAGTGCTTGCTCTTGTTTTCCATTTTCTTTAGACACACATTGTACGATCTGTGGTTACATTGCCAAAACTGATAAAAGTGCTGCTCTGTCACTGGGGCTATCTAGCTTTGCCTGGACAGATAGTGCCTGTAGCTGGCTGGCTGGCTGCTCCGCTGCCACTGCTCAGCATTACCCATGTAGTACCAGTAACAGCTGGCAAGTAAAGCTTGAGTTGTTATCAGGAAGACAAAGTCTTCCAGACCAAAGGATGTTCTCTCTTCTTTGTTCAATTCTCAGTTTTTTGTAAAGTGGATCAGAATGATAATTCCCTGATTTATATGCCAACATTCCCTCCCCCAGATATGTTCAAGGCAATATCAACTTTTTAAGAGGCAAAACCAGGAGTAAGTGTGCTTCCATCAGATGCTTGTTTCTATTAACTACGTACTGATTTTAGGAACGGCTTGAAAATGAGCTTTTAGTATGTTGCTTTCTCTTCTTCGGTCCAGTGAGAAGGTAAGCAACATTACATTGCTTGATGAAGTTAAACGCATAACAGAAGGAGTCCAGGCCCCAGGCCCACACCATCTGGAAGGTTACCAAAAAAATGCATAAAAAAAATAATCCCAAGACACTTCCCACATTCCTATCATCTTTGCTGGGAAACTGCGCAGAAGTAACACTGATCTGGGCATCTGTGTTTCAGAAGCATGCCTTTGGCTACCCTGTTATTCTTCCACCCAGCTGACAGTACACAGGATGCTAGAGCTTCCCAGTGTTGAGAGTTACTCACTCTGGGTGTACATCACCGTTTTCTTGCTTAACAAGTGCCCTGGAGTTGTCATACCTATTGAAGCACCAGAAAAGCAATGCCAGATTACGTTACTTCAGTGGTGATAGTGGCGCTGAGAAGCACAGGTTAGGAATGAAAAGGCAACAAGTGCCAGTGCAGCAGTGTTGAGCAGCATCTATGCAACAGATAAGCCCAAAACATTCCAAATCTATCCATGTTCAGCCTGGTTTCGTGTCACAAAAGCTATCAAACAAAATGTGAAGCCTCATGCTTGGCAACTATTGCTTCCTACTGTTCCTTTACTTAAATAATTAATTAATTTATATCCTGAAGCTTGAAAACTTATTTCCACTTGTAATGTGAGATGCTATTTCCTGCATCTGTAAATTCACTCTTATGCTTACTCCATTTTGCAACCCACATCATATTTTGGACTTTTTTCATTTATTTATAACTTGATGATCCTTGTGGGTCACTTCCAACTCAGAATATTCTGTGATATCTGTGAATCTCTGTGTTAAAAATTTCTAACAGGTTTCTCTTTCTCTATGCACAGCAAATGAAAGTAATTAAGATCAGACCTCACAGTAACAGAATATTTCCATCACAGCCCTGCATCAAGTTCTTTGATGTCACTGAGATCCAGATTGGCAGCATCAAAATAAAATTTTTGAACCTTAAATTGAAAGTAGTTGTCTTCTGCTTTAGCAGGCTATTCCTTTCACCCATTTGAAGTGAGACACTAGTGAAAGAATCTGATTTGCCTCTCCTGCAGACATTATTAAATCCTTTTTATCACAATAGCTGACAAAACATTTATAAAATAACTAAGTCCTCTCCATGTTGCCGCGTGGAAATAATTCAGCATCTTCATCAACCCAGTCGACAGCCTGGCTTATCTTCTATCTGTACCTTCTGTCACAGTATCATCAGAACAGCAAGGCAAGCTATGAGAAGTTGTCCACATGAGATGCTTACTCTCATAGTACACCTCACCATCTCAGCTTGAACACTCTTTAGGATTTGTCACTGAACACGGATTACTGCAGTTTACAGTAAGTGGTGAGAATCATTTCAGTCACCATGTGTGACTCTAGACCTAAATATCAGGGAGTAATGGCTACTATAGTTACTGGCTGTCATGGATATTGGACACACTATTATTATTAGTTCTACTGTATGTGTCTTAAGTATGTCACTAGGCTGCTTTTGACCCAAGCAGAAAACTAGTAGACATATGCAAAACAACGCATTTTCTAGGGTGGCAATAAAAGCAATCACAAAAGTCAGCTTTTTTGAGGTACCATCAGGCTTTTAACATAATTTCAGTCACCAAATTCTGTTTTGGTTCTTTAATAGACAGACATCAATGCACATTCTTGAACTTTGTCTTACAGCTTACTGCATCAACGTTCTCTGAATGTGTTACATCAGACATCTGTGTTGGTCTTGCTGTCTTCCAGGTCCTTTCATACTCATGGCCAGCTGTATATTTGTGGTTTCTAAAAAGCTGAGTCAGAGTTAATAATGCACAAGGGAGCAGCAATAATCCATAATAAGTAGCAGAACAGATGCAGGCCGGCATCAGGAACAGGATTCTCCTTGTTAAGCTACAAATTGAGATTAACTCCTTACAAAAACCTTGTGTCCATTCCATGCCAACAATGGCAATCTGTTCTGTCTTGTTGCATAGAGAGAAATGAATCCATTAATAGAGCTGAAGAGGACCACCTACTCAAGCAGTACTCCTAAACAAGTGCATTTCAGATTCCTAGCTGAATCTTCATGCCCAGCTAACCTCTTCCTGAAAGTTCCTAGAAGATAAAAATTAAAGTTCCCTTCTTGAAACCATCCCTCCTCAGATCCTACAACTTGTTTATTTGTTTGGTTGAGGAAGACAGATTCCTTGTGTTCACATATGAAATTTGACTCTGAAAAGTAGGAGCAGTGTAGCCACTCAAATTTAAAAATCATCTGAACTCATTTTTGCCAATGGACTACCCAGGGACTGTGAGGATGGAGCCTTCCATAGACACAACCCCCCTATTATGAACAGGAATTCAACTGTGACAGGACTGCCACAAAACATATGTTTTCTGAAAGTAATAGAATACAATACTCTAAAATAAAGTCTGTATCTTTTTGAGTTGTGAGAGTAATTTTATGAAATCAAACCCATTAAGAATTAGTCATAGTGTAGAATAAACACCGCAGAAATTTATAACAGGTTCCCCAGGGAAGGGGTCATGGCACCAAGCCTGTCAGAGTTCAAGGAACATCTGGACAATACTCTTAGTCAGATGGTTGTTTTAGGTAGTCCTTTGAGGAACAGGGAGTTGAACTTTGAAACCCTTATCAGTCCTCTCCAACTTTTTTAGAAGATATTTTTATTGCCCTATACAAGACTTTTAATAAAGTTGTATTTCAAATCTCACATTTTATCAATTTGGTACAGTTTCAGAGAGTTTCTGTTCAGCTCAGTAAAACATCTTTGCTCTGTGTATCATACCTGGTAATGATCTTGTTCTGCAGTGGAAGAAGGAAATCATACGCTGATAAGTGGTGTGATGCACAGCTCTCTGGAGTGACACCATGCAAAGTGATAACTACCAGTCTCACCACATAGTTAGAAGGAACTCGCAGCCTCCATTGATAGAAAGACTTTTTGGGATTCATCAGAGTTAGAGTTCTGTTGTTACCTGGCTTGGCATACAGGTCAAAGGACACTGCTACACAAAAGAATGTAGATCAGTGTGGAAAACTGTTAGACTGAAAGATAAGTTCTTGGGTAAAATTTCAGACAAGGTAGAAACAATCACCTACCCACATTTCTTGACTACTCTAGTCCCTTTTTGCTCTTACATTAACAACTCTATTCCCTTTTCCCTATCAGAATGCATCACCTTCTCCTGCTCTGGCCAAGGAAGTACAAAGCCTCACCATCACCAGCTGCACATTCCAGCTGCACATTGCACATTCCACGAGCAGGAGCTGATTCAGCTGCAACTGCTACAATCTCTGCTTCACACCTACTGCTTCTTTTGCCATTTTCTCTTCGTCCTTCTCCATGCAATGACAACAATAAGTACGTGAAGACAAATCTTGAGACGTGCTTGATATGAAGAAATCAGGCAAAGTGAATTAAAGCTCTACATTATCTGACTGATAACTAACAACCTATAACCAAAATTATCTAATCACAAGACAAATTATGTGTATTTTTTTAGAGGTTGTATTGTTTGGGTTTTTTTTAGAGATGCCAAAAATAGGAGCCACAGCTCACTGCAATTCAGTGGGAACTATTAAATTTCAACCATTCTAGTTGGAACATGAGAAAAAAATCTGTAAGATATTTTCATCCAGCCATCATTTGAAACACAAGCCATGGAGATTCCGTAGTCTGGTTTAGTTCATAAGCCCTAGAGATATATGAATAACTGGAAAAATGCCATTTTTCTATCATGGGATTCCACTCCCCCCGCAAAGTGGTATCACTTGGGATTGAAGCATAATTACCTGATTTTAGCATCACATCATATTCCATGGAATCTGAAACTGAAATTTAATAACTGTCAGCTACACAAGCCAAAGACACCAACTGGAGAAAGAAAAATAGACAGAGTAGGTATTAAATGACAGGTACATTGTTACCAAAAAGCTCCATTGTAACAAGATCAAAATCCTCCTCCTCAGAACTGAACAAGTGAGCTGCTTGTTTACTACAGGTTTCTTTTTGTTCCACTGGGGTTAATTTTTTAAGAGAAGCAACCATATCTTGTGGTGCCCAGAATGTATTCCAGAAGTAAGCTCGCAGCCCAGATTGTCCTTCACTGTGAAAGGAAAAAAACATGCATCATAAATACAGTCTAATTACAATTTTGGACATGGTTTCCACTGGTCTGCATTTTTGGCTGGCACAGTTTCATAGCCAGTTGACCTTCTGTGCCAATAGTTGCTTCTAAACGTGGTGACAAAAAGCTCTCTTGTTTAAAAATTATTTTTGCTATACAGTAGAAATATTTTTGACATTTGGGTCTTACCTAGCTACACACTGAGACTGAAAACCACACCTTGAAATCCTTCAGTAGTTTTCATGAAATTGTATTTTACCATCCCTGCTGTATAATTATACACTTTTAAGATCATATAACAGCTCCAGACACATGGTAATTAATATTTTTTAATGGAAGCTAGCACCATACAACAACAGAATTTTATGCCCCTACTTTGATACAGCATTTCACACAATTTTTGCTGAAATAAACAATCTTTGAGCATACACATACAAGTTATTACTTCAGTGATTCCACCACAATCCTCCTTTTGAAATCACCTGTGTACTGACCCTTCAGGGTTTTCAGAAACTACCAGGACTGTAGTAACCCGCTGCTCAGTGGATTTACATTTCTTACCAGGAGCTCAAATATAGAGTGTTTTGTTCCAAATTATACATTTAAGGGTTTGTTTTCAGAGGTTAAAAAGGAACTTCATTTGAATGGACAAAACCAAAATAAGATTCTGCAAGTGCTGAATTATTATTTCCAAAATTAAAGGTAGATTAATAGACAACAAAACAACCCATAGACTCAGGACCAATTAATCAGACTTCATTTCTCTCACCAATTCTACAGGGCAGGACAGAAGTCACACTATTAGTTTAGCTCATGTACTTAAGTGCATTTCTGCATTTTTAATTCTCTTACAGAGATGTTGTGTGTTCTTCCAGATAACTAATTTAAAATACATGAAAAAAAGGAAAAACACAGCTGAATATTTCAAATTTCTACCACATCCTGAAACAGCACCTACCTGAAAGCAGCCACTACAGACTTCAAGTAGTACTTTCCCAAGAAGGAAGATTCATATGTTTCTGCCAACTGACAATTAAATAGTGGGAAAAGAAAATGTAACATTATATTTTAGTGCCAATATTATCTCTAATACTATGAAGTGCTTGTCTTTTTCATTCTTTCCTCTTCCTCACCCCCCTGC
Source organism: Gymnorhina tibicen (assembly GCA_013399875.1). Lineage (NCBI taxonomy): Eukaryota > Metazoa > Chordata > Aves > Passeriformes > Artamidae > Gymnorhina > Gymnorhina tibicen. The sequence goes on along the minus strand of VXAZ01010351.1, from coordinate 740,980 downwards.
CCACATTACAAGCACTGTCCATCATTTTCACAAAATTTGTCAAGTAAGGATCATAAATGTGCATTAAATTCCACTAAAAATTTGCTTTTAAGTCACATCACATTTCAAGACCATTGAGACAGTTCTTGGTAATTAGTCATGAAAAAAGTCTTTATGAATACGATTATATTTTTGTTTCAGTCTTTAAATTTCCAGTATGCTCAACTTGTATTGACTGTGCACAAAGCAGCTTTGAGACACCAGATTAGTTCTTTCGGGAAATACAGGCTAACAGAGAACAGCTTTGTCTTCAAGACTGCTGTCCACATGTACCTAAGAAACAGTACTGATCTCACAAATAGAAACTCTAAGGCAAGAAGGGCAAGAAAGCAAGCACTGTTGTGAGTGATAAGAAAAATAAAGCAAAAAAGTGAAGCATTGAATTGGAGGTAGAATTAAAAAGAAAAAGAAAAATGTAGAAGGAAGAGAGTTGGATTAAAGTAAAATAAAACAAAACCCAGTCTCCTGTTTCCTTCAAGACAAGTAATTTGTCCATAACCCTGAAACCTTCTTACCCAGAAAATATTGTCCATACTGTAAGACACATAGCCCCATCTGTCTAGCTACATTTCTAAATCTGAAAACTGCCAAGGTTCTTGCTAGCTTTAAACTTACTATTTCAAAGGAAAAAAAAAAAACAAACCAAAACTATGGCTAACAGGAATCCTCTCCTCATTCCCAGTCTGATTCTGTATAAATATTTACAAAATATTGCTCTACTTATGTGGGAACTTACATGATTTTGGATTGCTTTTGCTTGCAGGAGGAATTTCTGTGATGTTGGATCATTGAGGTCATTTGTGTAAGTCAAATTAGGAATTTCTACGCTTCCACCAATATAAATAAAGGAAAAAGCTGGAGCTGAGAAAAAAAAAAAAAAAAGATAAAAATTAGCACACCTAATAACATTACAGAACAAGAGGCTTGCAGAAGTATGTGCTTGTCCTCGGCATTTGCAGGTATTAGCTCTTAAGAGAAACATGTAGTAATAGCCAGAGCACTGAGTCAGTCCCAGTGACACAGTAAAGCCCAGCAGGAAAAGAAAGGAAAGAGATAAAGATTTAGGCAGGCATTTCTACTAGGAAGATTTCATTGTTACGCTTCCATTTTTTTTGCAGTGCTCTCCTCCTGAAGAGGCAGGGTTTTAATGGCTATGTGCTGACATTTGGGGAAGTACATAAACAATTTAGGTACTCATTCTGTTTTAAAAAGAAGTGAAGAGAAAATGGACAGATAATTCCTATAGCTTCCTAGAAAAGATAACACTTATAATAATGATGGCATTCACAAGCAGAGGCAAAAAAATAATTAGAGATAAAATGCACACTTTCAATATTCTTGTGCAACTACTAATTGCTCTGCATTTTGTTGCTTTAGCATAGATACTAAGGAGAAGGGAAAGTCAGTAGTTTATATACACAGGTTATATGCTCAGCTGCTTAGTGCAGAGCTTTTCACAGTGCAAAATATCCATCCCACCCAAACCACGCCGGGGAGTAACACTTACAGAGTGAGTAGTGCAGGACTAGCACGATTACTGTAACTGTTAAAGACACTGTAGGTAATATTCCTAGAAGCCATCTGCTCCAGAAGCACAACTTCATCCATTTGAAGACGTGATACTTTTGGCACAAGTCTTCTTGGTAGGATGGGCAGTAGCAAACACCCAGACTTTCCTAGAGAAAGACCATGGAAGGCATCAGTCAGCAAGACAAAAAAGAAGAGCTATTGTATCACAGTTTGGTGTATTTACTCTCTTAGTTTTAAAGAAATTAAAACTGAGGTAAGATCTTTCATGTTATCATCTACGTCACACATGAAACCTGCATCTCTCTTGGCTATTTCCTCCTTGTATACATTTCAAGCTGTGAAAGCATGGGGGGGAAATTGTTATCACTTTAGTTAAGAGCAGTTTATGAAGAACAGGGGTCAATGCACACAGGAATGGACAGAGATAATTTATTTACTGTGCTCCTACTACAAAGCTTAGCTGGTGCCTCTTACCTGTCCTGCGGCCTGCTCAGGGTCCGGAGCTGGAATGCTGTACACAGAAATCCGGCTGGAGGGAAAAGCCTGGAGCATGATGCTGTGACAAATGCCTTTTGACAAACCTAGCAACAACCCCCTAAATGAACCTTGTTTCTTAAACATAACTCAGAATAGTTGCTTTCCCCACCACACACACAACACAGGGCTTCTCTTATTTCACCTTTGCCATACTGCTTGAAGCTGGAGCCAGCTGATCTGCAATCAAAGAAGGTGGGCAGGAAAATTACCATCACTGTAACTCTTTGTTTTCCTAACTGGCTAAGTAGGATATGGATCCCATCATTTGAAAATAGATCACTTCTTTCAGAAATACCAGAGTAGGGAAATCATTTACAACACAATGCAAAGGACATGCAACCAATTTACAGATAAAAGGTCCCAGGGCAATATAAATGAGGCAACTTCTAACAAACACCCCATGGAGGCCATAGAAATATTCACGAGAGAGAATAAATGCTCAGTTCCACATATCACCTTAGTTTTCCAGCTTCAAGAAGGTACGACAGAATAAATGTGGTAAATAAATTGCAAACCAATTTATGTTCACATTTCCTGTTTGAAAGGAAAAGCAGCTTGAAGTCAGCAAACCAAGTTCAGCATATTCTGCATGTAAAATAAGAAAATAAGGGTGAGTGTGGGGAAATAACATATTTGATACATGTTGAGAGAGAGAGCACAAAGAACAAAGAGCAAAATGGGATGAAGAAATCTCAGTCTCAGAAAAATAATACAAAAGGAACAAACAAATCCCAACACAGTTCACACAGGGATTGCAAAAGGGATTAATTGGAAGGCAATCCTCACAGCTCAGAAATTCAAACTACAGCTGCAGACAGATGGCTTTGTTCAAGTCCTCTTTTTTTCAACAGCCTCTCTCTGCTACATACACAACCTGCTGACTGATACTTCGCCCCTTCCTTCATGGAAAAGAGAAAAAAACACAGAGAAAAGCCTAGAGGAAACAAACCCACTTTTGCATAAAAGTTGTATCAGGACCTTTCAGAAACATCAGTTTTATTTGGGCAAGGACAAGGTCATTGCAGTAACACACATCAGCATGTTTATTCATGTTGTTAGGGTTGCCTGAAGCTAGAGAATTCAAATTCTTAGGTGGATGAACTTGAAAATAAAGAAATGAAAGCAGGAAATAAAAGAGTTAGTAGCTCCAAATCACGCAGTTAATTAAACTGAAAGCTGGAGAAGGAATAAGCATGCAACAATTCACCACTTTTAGCAGCAGAATTTCTGATCTTCAAAAATTAGGGCCCTATGGATTTGAAAGGATTGAGTTAACTTTTGGCAATGTCTCCTCTCCCTTTCTCCCTGTCAGGTGTTCTTGGTGGAGGAGGCAGGGAATGCAGTATTTGCCCGAGTGCAAACAGTTCATTGCTGCTTCACAGTTACTTCTATACTGGCCATACACATCTCAGAAGCATTGACGAGTAAGCCTCAAGCTCTCTGTTATACGATCAACTGTATCTTCAGCTTCCTGACAGATGAGTGCACCTGCACTTCGCTGGTGCCTTGAAAATGAAGTTTATTATTGCACCTCCCCTCGTGTCTCCAGACATCTGCATGGAAAGATCATCACAAGAAACAGCCTCCTCCTTTTTCACCAAAGCTTGAAAAAATGGTATTTATTACCTATGATATGTGAATTCCAGACTCAGCAAGAGACAATGCAAAGAAATTCCACCACTGAACAGTTCTTCCAAATATGATTTTAATGAAGATATCCAGGACATGCTTTATTCCAAGAAAACAGTTTTCAAGTTACAAGACTGAAGGCACATATTTGTGTATCCATGGTCCAAAATTTGACACTCTTGTGTAGACACCTGGGAAATTTGGTCTTCCACATCCATAACCCCAGCTCACAATGCCAGTCAAAAACCATTTTCCATCTCCATTGCTTTGACATGACAGTGGTCCACCAGAATCACCCTAAAAATAATATATTGAGTTATATGTGTTTACAATATGAATTATAAAAACTGGGGGGAAATCCACAGGAGATATTTTGCGTGAGTAATTCCACTGATTATATTCTCATAGTCATAGTCACATAGTTCGAACAATTGATAGGGGTTTTTTTTCAAGTAGATGGGATTGCACAGTTGTACCAAAGTTTTCTCTTCCACAAGAGAGAAGATAATTCTCACTCTTTAAAGACACTAATTAAGATATTATTTTGCATGGACTACATTTGAAATTCACATTTTTTTTCTAGCCTCAAACTTACAGCTTAACCCCAAATCTGCTACTTAACACGTATGTACATTCATAGGTTACACACTAAAACTCAAAAAAAGTAAGCTTTTAAAAATATTAAAAATTATATAAGATAAATACAATAAATAAACTATTTAATAATTGTATGACTTGTTTCAAATTAGAGGTAAATGGAAACAGATGGAATCCCTCAATTGTTTTGTGTTTGTGGTTTTTCTTGATTTTTTTTTAAGAAGGAAAAAGAGCCTAAGCATTGTCCTTTAGTAGATACTAGTCAGCATGTAGTGTTTAGTGGCCCATAATGTCTTTGTAATTAGAGCAGTTAAAATGAAGTCTGTTCTAGACTTCAAAATTTAGTACGTGATGTCATAATGCTGTAACACAGAACAAAGCAACTGGGACTCTTCCTTTACAAGGTCTTCTTGTAGAAATACATTGGCAGAGCTTCAGGTATAAAACCATTTGCCACCATTTGGGGAAAATTCCTTGGATCAAGCTTATACTTCCCTGTAAGGCTCTACTGTACACACAGCATCTCTGAAAAAAGACACCCAGTGGCAAATTAAACGTCACCAAAACATTGCAAGAAACAACTTCCAAGAGCAAAAGGTGCATTTGGCAAAATTCAGATGTTTTGCAAGAGAAGTGCCTTCTTTCTAGACAAATGTTTCGTTAGAGCTAGAAAACTATTTTGCCTTCACTTTACAGATTGTTGGGATATGGAGGTTGGAAGGGACCTCTTCTAAGGTGCTTAGAACCCACTCCTCAAAGTAGGATTATCTTGAATTGCCTCAAAAAGATTTAAGATTTTAGAAGACAATTTCTTCCTTCCATGACAATTAAGATTTCACATTTAGAGAGTAAAATTTGCAACTCTTTTCTTTCATTGCTAGGACAAAAGAAAAGTGGAACACCAGCATTTTTCACAAAAGTGGAATACCACAATTTGATTAGCTCTAACAACTGCCAGACACAGACATGAATCATTTGCCCCTACAAAAATGCAGCCAAAATGATGTCTTTCCTTGCCTGTATCTTGAGTGGCCATAAACAAACAAATTCTCCAGTTACTGAAAATGATACTTAATATCAATGGTCTCACTAACCTCTAAAAACAGCTGGTGTATTATACTCCCTCAGCCATTGTAGTCTCACTCACTTTTATGTAGATCAGTGAAAGCTAGAATATCTTGAAGATTCCAGATCTCCATCATAAAAAAAGTTTTTATTATTATTTCAGCAGTACATTTACTACTGATTTAGCAGTAAATATGTATGTTTATATAAGTTCAATATAATATAATATGGCATATGAGATCTGTAATATTAAATATCATATAAATACATATTGTGTATCTATGAGGTTTTACTACTATTCATTAGAAGTAAATTCAGCATTTTATATTTATCATCATTCAGCTTTTCCAGATCAGAAATATCTTACATTTTCAAATTTATGCCTAATTGTCTGCATCTCGTCATACAGTCCTGTAGTTCCAAGTTGGAAGGGAGGGATCCTGAAAAGACACGAGCTAGTTTCTCAGTTTTTTCTTCAGCTGAGAGCCTATTGTGCCAAAAATTGCCTGATTTTAACTTGTTATTGGGACTTGCAGTTTGACCTGCAACTGAAACTTAGTGATCCTACTCATGCACATAAAGCAGCAGAACTCTGAAATCACCCACAGAAGAGATTTGCTGACAGACAATTCTCACATTGCTCTTTTTCAGAACTGAAACATATTGACCACAAAGTGGTCTGCCAGTCAAGTCTTACACCTCATCATGCAACAATGAAAGACAAGATAAACTCTATGCAAAGTGTGCTGAGATACATACTTTACACCCATCTCTTTTCCCAGACGATAGCCCAGCACAAAACATCCTAGCTGTGATAATCCCATATGTGGAGTGACATAATGTCTGGTCAATAATTTCTACCTCAGCTTTCTGAAGAACTGCTGAACCTTCATCATCTGGAAAACAAATTCAGAGAAGGGTGATTCAACAGAGCTTAGCATTTTACTTGTATTTTGAAATACAAAACAAGAAGTCTTCAGAAAATATCCACAGATACTTTTGATCATTGAATTATTCCAGTTTCCAAACAACTAACTGCAATAGAGCAGAAAGCCTCTTCTAACTATCAGGCAATTGTGTAATGTAATCTGGGTCCTTCGGACACACCAAATACAACGGCATAACCACTAGGATTAGCCAAAAAGTTCTTTTCTTTTTTCAAAATGTCTCAAGACTTCTTAATTTGTTCTCTTTTTATTTAAAAAAGGAAACAGAATTTTAGAAAGATATTTAGATTATCACATGACAGATTTGCAGTGAGGGCAGTATATCTGAAGGAGTCAAATTCAAGATTAAGATTATGAGTCAGCTTCAGAATGTGAATTTTGGCAGCATAAAGAACCAATTCCCAAATTTGGTTCTTTCTGTCTGAAAGATTTGGTAACACACCTCTTTTTTATAAGATATATACTTTAATAATAACAATAGAATTAACCCAATTTTTCCCCTTCTTTCAATACAGCAGGCCCAATCTCATCACCAGGTGATCCTTTCAAAATCTGGTTATAGCCAAAAAACCCTCACCCACATATTCAAGTATGCAAGCCCTGGTTTACATCATGAAACTTTGTTTAAGGATTTGATAAAGCTAGTATGTAATAAAGTATACTTTGAAGTTAAAAGACTGATTTGGCACTTGTATTGTAGACACTGACAAAGGGAATAGAGGGAAACAGGGAAAAATAGCCCCCTGGGGTTTTTTTGAGGTATTACATTTATCTTTCAAATAACCAGTTTTTAAATTTCACATATGACTAACCAGCAGCCCAAAGAGAGAAACCACACCATCCCACACCTCCAAGGGGAACAGAGGAGAAAGACAACACTGTGATATTTTGGAGTGAGTGTAGCTCCCTATACTAACCACACAATACGGAAGACTTTAAGATCCATGGGACCAGCAGTCAATTTTCCTGAGCATATGAAGGTAGGTGCACACTCCCCCAGCTGTGAAGGCTCCTGGGAACACGATTAGCTCAGCGGAAGGGATAAAACTCACCTGCTTCCTGCTTTTGGCCCCAACCTGTTATCCAGCACTTGTCCCCGCTGCGGGCTTTATGGGAAGAGGGAGGCAGGCAGATGGGCTGGATGAGGTGGCTCATGGTGTCCGGCCACAGCGTGCTCAGCTGCAGCAGCGCGATGTCGTAGTCATAGTTCCTGCTGTTGTAGTACTCATGGACTACGATCCGCCTCACCGCAGACACAAACTTGGCACGGCCTTGCGTTTGCATGCCCAGGTGGGCACGCCATGCCCTGGGGTCAGCCAGCCTGGGTGGGAGCAAACAAAGAAGATGTTTCTTAAAAAAGTACCTCAAAGCACCCTCTGGCAGCAGGGCTGGGGAAAGGGGAGCGCAGCACCTCCACGCAGTTCAAACTGTGGAACCTAAAGGCATTTGTGGATTCTGGCCATGTTTGGGATAGAGTTGGAGGGAAGACTGCTTACTTGCTCCCTTGAAAGCAGTGGGCTGCAGACACCAGCCATTCTTTGGATATCACTGATGCTCCACAGTAAGCAGCTCCCCCAAAATGAAGGCTGACCTGCCAGGGCCATTCACCTTCCTCAGTGTTTGAGCCACCTACAATCCGAGAGACGAGATTGCTGATCTTGCTACTGCCACAACCTGCAAGGGATATTTCAGGTTATAATCCCCATCTCCAGTACCTTCCTTTAATGAGGGGGCTTCCCACACAGGGCATGAAAGAATATTGCAGTTTAAAATATTTTGAAATCCATTTTTTTCTCCTGCTATAATCACAAAACTTCTCTCTTTGGCTAGTCTATTAATGAAACAAGAGGTGACTCCATAAAAAGGCACTAGTCTGGAAATTTTAGTAAGTCCCTTTTCTAGTTCTGCTACAGAAATTAGCCCCTAAATATTTCTTGTGTCAGAAGTGGCAAAGGATCCATTGATTTAATAAGCATCACAATGAATATACACAAATAGGCAATCTCTCATCTCTTTTTGATACTGCCAACCCTAACCTGAAAGGAGACCATCAATAAAGAAGTTCAATGTCATCAGAACACTTATTTCTTGCCAAAACAGTGGGAACGATACAAGAAAATTGTACGTGGAGATTGGACATTTATTTGAGAAACAAGGTGGTACAACCATTATTTTGTATGGAGATGACTGACAGTCTGACAATATTGTATATTACTAACAGGTGAAGAAGTCATGACTCATCAGCACAAAAAATCTGAACTCTTAATTTGAAAAGCAAGGAAGAAAGACCCTTCTGTAGATCCTCATGACCATCCCTAGTGCCTGCACATAAAGTTTCTGCTCAGAAGTTTTAGTCCCACACACAGGTGTTAATATTTCTGGACCCTTTCCTGAACACATCCAAAAAGTCGACTCCAGCTTTCATGTTTCCAAATAAAAACAGGCATATGGCTAATCTTTTAAAATGTCCTACTGGATCCAAGGCAAGTGCTGAGAGATTTGACACACAGGTGGCATGCCCTCAGAGACAGCTGAGGGCTAGGAAAAATCATAAAATCTTAGAATGGTTTGGTTTGGAAAGGGATCTTAAAGATAATCTAGTCCCAACCCCCCTGCCATGGGCAGGGACACCTTCCCGCTAAACCAGGTTGCTCAGGGTTCTATCCAGCCTGGCCTTGAACACTTCCAAAGATGGGGCAGCCACAGCTTCTCTGGGCAACCTCTGCCAGGGCCTCACCACCCTCACAGTGGAGAATTTCTTCCCTATATCTAATCTAAATCGACCCTTTTTTATTATAAAGCCATTCCTCCTTGTCCTATCATTACATGCCCTTGTGAAAAAGTCCCTCTCCAGTTCTCTTGTAGGCCCCTTTAGGTACTGGAAGGTGCTAAGAGCCTTCTTCCTAAAGCTATCTCTTCTCCAGGCTGAACAACCCCAGCTCTCTCAGCCTGTCTTCATAGGAGAAGTGCTCCAGCCCTCAGATATCTTCATGAACCTCCCTTGGACTTGTTCCAACACATCCATGTTATGTAATATACCTGAGACCATTCAGTTCAAGCAACTAATCCTAACCCCACATTTTATTGCTACTTCAGTGACAATCATCTGTTTGCATTACACCAAAACAAACTGAAAAGGTTCTACAGAGGTTACTTTAGGAAGATTTAAGACTAGAACCTAACTTGATACTATAAAGTATTGGGGTTTTCACCATCTGGATGAGTCAGAGAAGTGAAAAGTTTGTGGGTTTTTTCTCATTGCAGCTCTATCACTCCTGAAGTCCAAATAGAGTCTGACTTCAACAAAGTGCCTGGCATTGCTGCAGACAACAAAAGTGCTGCCTCACCAGCTAACCAAGTTCACTCTGTAATTAACCCTGCTGCCCTAATCCTTAGGATAGCTGCAATAAGCAGTACAGCTGTCTAAGGCTCCCCAAAACTGGAAGCCCACCCTCTCAGAAGAACTTGGCAAATTTTGCAACCAGATCTGAAGTAAACAGATAGCTAACCAGATCTGAAGTAAACTGATAGCTGATCATTACCCCACCATCACAGAAAGAATGCAATAAAAATTCAGTACCTCCAGCATGACTTGTACCCACTCCAAAACAGGAAGAAATAAAAGTCTTTATTGTGTAAAAAGTTCAAAGTTCAAAAATATGAATATTTGAGAGGAACTTACTGCAGCTGCTTTCATCACTTCCATCAACACAGTCCACAGTCCCATCACACCTTGCATATTTTTTCCTAATGCAAATGTTATTCCTGCACTTGAATGTATGGTTGGTGCAGGGAATACCTGAAACAGTTGTGAGGAAAAAAACCCAAAACAACCATTGGCTCAGCTTAACACATGAAGACATGTCTGCACAGATAGAAGATGTACATATATTAATACATGTATTAATAGATATGAAGTAACATGACAAAAAAGCACTTTGGCTGGGATGGCTTAAACCAACCTCTAAATAGAACAAACTATTCAAATAGAACTGCATCTGTACTTGGGTGTGCATTTACTTGACCAAGTCCAAACAAAGATTTCCTCCCATCCTTTCCCACAGCACTAACAAACACAGATATAATAGTGAAAATTAGATGAAGAATATAAGGGTAGCAAGAGGAAACATGCAGTACTCTGGAAAGAAGCTCTCCTTTGTATTTCAGTATTAAATGTGAAATGACAGACTGCAGTGAAAGCAGCCTTATTAACTATGTTCAGTAAACTGCAACTCCAAAACTTGGTATTTTCCTGTTTCCGTGTGGCTTGCAATAAATGAGGCCACTCAAACCCAATGTCTTTTACATGTCAACATACAGAAGTATCCTGTAATCATTTACACAGACTGTCTTGTCAGAGGGGTCAAAAAAGTTTTCTTTAAAAAAGTCACTTGCAGCACTTTTCAGTTGTGCTCCCTTTCATATACCACAGCGTCCATTTATTCTAAAAAGGTCAAGAAAGTTTTGATTCAAAACTTTCATTTGCCTAATGCTAAATTTATGGCTTTCACTAACCTTACAACCCTGAAAATTGCTACAGAGAATCTATAATTTTTATAGTTATTTTACAGATGGTAAAACAGATCCAGGAATTAATTTGCACAGATTATGCTGTAAAGAGATAAAATCTCAGATTCAAGCTTTAAATCCCTAGATCCCCATCATGCACCTGAAGTACTTAGTTCTTCTGCCAGTATTTTGCAGAAACAGATGTTCATGAGCTTATTAAAAAGAAATAGTTTAGAATCAGTAATGGCTTGTTTCTAAGTGTATCAGAAAAATTGAATGGAATTATACAGCCCAAGTGAGATTTGACAGTGCCTCTTAACCCTTTGAATGCAGCATACAGAATTCAAGTCAGGAATAGACAGATGATAAAAGAGAGAAAAAAAGTTATTCAGGAGAGTAGCCTTACTGTGGGTGCAGTTCTGCTCATCTTTTCCATTCTCACAATCACTTACTCCATTGCAGGCAAGCAAGTTGTCCTGTATTGCGAAGCTGGAGTTACAGTTCCACTCAGGGACAACTTTAAAAACATAAGCCAAATCAGGTACAGAAGCATTCCTGTAAATGCCAACACATCCCCTTCTGGCTATGTCTGGATACCACATTCATTCCTTCACAGCACGGTACAAGGATGGGCATGAGTGCCACATTATCCGTGGAGAAAATAGAGCACAAAGGAGTTCAGTGAGCTCCCCAGGTGGAGATGTTTAGTATCACTCTCATCTACTCTATGCACCCCCCTTTGTCATTCCCCCACAAAAATAAAATAACTCATCTCAAAATGGAACAGAACTTTATTAATAATTACCAGCTTTTATCACATGACGAAAAACTAAAATATAGCCTACTACAGCTACTATTGCATATTATTATTATTAAATTTCTTCCTTGTGCTCTCTGGTGCCATACCTTCTTCATTCTTGGTTTTGTCCCTTGCCAATTAACTATGAATTAAGCGCTCAAGAGACTGATTAGTTTGTACCCGGACATACAAAGGAAGCTGAAAACATCTTTTGTTATCCCCATTAAAAAATTTCACCTTGTTTCAGCTGCCTTCTAAGACTAGAGAATATATTCACTGTGTTTTCCAGTCAAGATCTCGAATAAGTGAATACAAACCACAAGAGAGTTCATCGCTTTCATCGAAGCAGTTGTTTATGCCATCACAGCGCTGCATCTGCTGGATGCACAAGCCAGTAGAACACTTGAAATGTCCAGGTGGACATGCTGGAAGTTAAAAAAGGAAAAAAAAACCCCAACAAAACAAAAAACCAAGCAACCAAACTTCAAAATTTCCTTTTCACAAATATTGCCAGCTTGTTTCAATTTACAGTCACTAAGGTGCTCCAAGGAACAATAAAGTTGATCTAAATTTAATAGTCCGTATACATTGCCAGCACTTAAATTGAATTCAAATGTTGAAAACTGGGATTTAAAGAAGAGGAAAAAATTTCTCTAAAGTTTCAATTCATCTACTCCTGGAATATGTACCACAGGCTCTCTAGGGCTGGACCAAATCAGCCAGTGTTACATGGTGCAATACAAGACTGCTTAGAATGCCATCTTTATTTTAAAGGACAGTCTTACTTCCAATAACCAAAATTGGCAGCACTTTGCAACTTTGGTAAATAACCTGCATTGAGGTGGTGTCTGAACTACATAATTCTGCCTTATAAACTAAAATAATCAAATTACCCCTCTTTCTACATACTCTACATATATACACTGAATAAAGTTCCTCTAATGTGACAAGTAACTATGTCTAGAAACCACTGCTTCTCTACTACTTTAAAAAGAATATATAAGACTAACACAGGTGAAAAAGTACCAGTAAACAAGTTGTCTGTTTCAGGACTGGAAAAAACTCAGGGTCTCAGAGTTTATCAACTTTTTGAGCTGTTTTTTTAAGCTCAGATTTCAGATTTGCACACAATATATATAAATATATGGAAACAGTGAAACAAGCAGTTGGTTATTTGGTACTCTTTTCATTACCTGGAAGTTTTACAGCAATAGAAACATTGCAAATAAAATGTGGGGGATGAAAACAGGAACAGAGGACTTCAACTGACTGCACCACGGTCATAGCCATGCAGGAAGCTTTGAGCACTGTGCAGAAGAGAACAGACTGTGTGCATGCAGGAAACCAGAGCATGCTGCACATGCCCACAAACTTTAGATGTGCAGCCTAGAAAAGGTTCTTTGTTTGCTAGTCATCTGATTTAGTAAGATTAGAAAAGAAAATGAACTGAAACCCAACAGGTAGTCTCCTGCATAAACTTAATTAAGTCCTACTGGACCCAAAAAATGCTACTTCACATGTCTGAAATGCAAAGAAGGGTTGAAAAAGATAAAATCCATCTTACGCTGGCTGATGTTATAGCTGCCATACTCCACCAGCAGGGGCTTCTCAGAGACCTTCGAACTGCACTGAAGCTCCACACTGACAGCAGAACTTGTAATGTGGAAGACTGTTTGGTGATCAACATAGTAACCACAGTACCTAAAAGTGTTCAGGCGAGTTTCTAGAGCAGCCTTCACAGGAAAATTGCCTTACATACAATTTAAATGTCAAAACCACTGAAATTCAGAAATGCAGTCAGCTGCTATACTGTAATTAAGAACCAAAACAAAAAATATTTTTTGGTGGTCACCCAGCCTTCACTCACCACTAACATTGTGGAAATTTACTTTTGAATGTCATGCCTTCAAATAAATAGTCTTAAAAATAATGCCTTGGGTGCACATTGACTTTAAGTTGGTATTTTGGCAAAGAGGTTCCTTGGACTTCTGCCTAGGTGCCACTTGATTCAGAGAAACCTAAATGCTCTCTGATGCCAGCAAACATTTAATCCATCCATTGTTAATGAATTTCTAATACCCCTTTCATCAAATAGGCCAGTCTCTAGCTGGGATGTGGGGACGGGGTGGGGGGCAACAAAAAACCTGCATTAAAAAAAAGCAAAGTAAAAAAAAACAAACGCCAAAGCAAAAAACCCACAACCAAACAAAGCCTCTTTGACAAGGGAAAAGTTGCTGGATCATTAATCTAAAACTGGAGACAGTTTTAAAAGTAGTAAACCAGGGAACATGGACAGTACAGGTTGTTCCAGAAGTGGAAATAAAGACCCTCTCCTCTGTTCAACAAAAATGCCTCAAAGATGCAGTACTTGTAAGAAAAACATCTGGCTTTAATATTCCTGCCAAAATCAAAGTACATATGAATCTTAAGTAGATTTAAGAGCCCAGGCAGCTGTGTTGATTTTTAGCAGACCTGGCACACATACTTGTTTGACAGCAGTACAAGGTCACTCGCTGACAACAGAATGAACACAAAGAACAAAAGAAAAAAATGGATTGTGGTATTGTTAATTGGACTAGTGGATTATTAGCCAGAGGTAAATATTTCCCTTGTGTATTTTTCCACATCAAGCATTGCACCAGGACTACTCTTTATGTCAGTGAATGGAGAAAAATTGGTCAGTGATTTCCATGTGAACAGATGTTGCCTCAGTGTCCTGAGCATCCTAGTGAAGTCTGCCACAGGGAATGGACACGCTCATTCATATGTTTTCATGAGTGCTTTATTTCACCCTACTAAAATGAAACATCCTGGGAGATTCTGTTCCAGTAATGTGAAAAATAGAAGAAGAAAACGATTTAAAAAAACAAGACTCCTCTTTGACATCCTGAAAGCAGATGCAAAAAACCCAGTTAATTTTACAGATTTTTACTATAGGAAAATTAATTGTAAAAGAAGCCCCAAACAAAGAAGCAAACTGTTAAAATGCGAGGAGCAGTGTTCTTTATCTTTGCCATGACTCAGTCCTGATAACTCCCTCTGGGGAAGCAGCAGCCACTCTGGGGCGCCATCTCTGCTAATGGACCATCAAGGTCTCACAGAGTGACTCACAGAATTACATCACCCCATTGTGAGATGCTCCGCCCTGGCGGGAGGAACCAAACATTCCTACCTGTATATAATATGAGGCTCAGAACACCATGGTTCCAGCACTTGCACTGGATACTCAGAGGACAAGAGCTCAATAACCACCACTGGACCTCCAGAGAAGGACTAGATCTTTCTACAAGGATCACCGCTTTGACAAAACCACATCACTCCAATGGGACCACAGCCACCACCAACAGGGTGTTGGGTAGTATTCTGACTTTGTCAGTTTAAGCCAGTGTTTCTGTTACTATTGCCTTTATTTTAATTTTCCTATTAAACTGTAGTTCTGACTTTGAATCTCTCGCAAAATATTTGTGTGGAGTTAATTCTTCCCGCTGGTTTGCCTGCAAGCCAGTACACCCACCCACCCACCAAATCTATCAGTGTTAAGAGTGAAGACTTCCTACAACAGGAAGTCTAATTGTCACTAATTTTAGTGTTTGTCACCAATGCTCCCAAACTAAAACAGCCTGTCAAAGTGCACAGCAAAGTGCCATCTAACAATCTATTCCCTTCGATTAGTCCACAGACATTTTCTACATTTCTCCTTCTGTCAATGACTTAGATAATCTTCCTTCCAACAAAGCCAAGCACCAAAAAAAAAAAAAAAAGGTTGCAGGCTGCATTGACCCCTTCTCAGACAAATCAAACAAACTCATCTCACTAAAAGCAGAGGAAATTGCTGCCCATCTGTGGAAAAGCTGGAACATTGAGGAAGCTATTTCCTACACACAGTGAGAAATGCCATATGCTCATGGGATTTGTAAGACAAAGCTACAAGCCCTCAGGAGCCTTTTGCTGGTGTTTTACTGGTCATATATCCAGGTCCAGGGCAAATGGAAGTTGCAAAGCACCATCAGTAACCCTGTGCCATTGCTCCAGAGAGAAACTGATTAAGGGGATCCTTTCCCATATGCTGGAGAAGTGAGTTTTTCAGGGGATAAGCAGATACATGCGTGCTGTAGCAGAAACAATGGGATGTTGTACTGACAGTTTTAAGACAAATAAAGCACCTCTGTGTTTGCATAAACCTCTAGTGGTCTGCTCACAAAAGACTCATTGGTATTCCTGCCTCTGAGAATTTCAGCAAAAGCAGTTCATCAGCTGTAACTTCTTTGACTAGGCAGTGGAGCATTTTATGTCCACTGGAAGAAAGACAAGGAAGAACTACATGGTTGTGTTCAGCGTCTCTGGTTAGATAAAGCTGTCCCTAGAGGTCTGAAGGAACCTTATCTGCACCACCTTCTTGGTCCCAGTCCTTACTAATATCAGTGTCCCAAAGGTTCTTAACCATTTTTACCTAAGATAACAGAATAAGCATCCCATAAGCTGTAATTGCAAGAAGCTGAGAGATGGGGGTCCCCTCCCCCGCCCCGCATTTAATTAACCACTAAAATTTGGGAAAAAAAAAAGAAAAGAAATCATCACCGTGTGTCATCATGTGTCATGCTTTAAGTCATATTTTTCCCTTTTGAAAGTAAACATAGAACAGAAAATCACAAGTTAAAAAGCCTTTTTCTCAGTGAAAAAGGCTTTTCTCAGCTTTTCAAAGGAAAGCTTGTCTTGATCTACTACTATCACCAGCAACTCACAACAGACACCAGGAGCATGCATTCTTGTGCAGTACTTCAAAAGTAACCCTGAATGCGCTTCTAAGAATCCTACCATGGACATTTGATTCTGTGGAATGCATAATTGGCAGGTTTATCAAAAAACTGCTCAGATTCTTTCAGGATTCTCTGTCAGAGAATTCTTCAGTACGAACCTATTATAATTTTTTCCTCCAGATTTTGCCTTTATTTGTTTTTCACCTCAGCCATCCCAAATATCACAAATCTTTCCATTTCTGTCATAAAAAGAACACCAAAAAACCCCACAAACACACTAAGTGGGGTGTGTTTTGACTGGTGTTTTTATGTGCTCATCTAGTCCAGCAACCAATTCCCATCAAGGCACAACTGAAGGAGCTTCAAACTGAATTTTCTCTCTATAAATATAACATGCTACTGAAGAACAGATAGAGTTTTTTCTTCTCTCTGTAATTCTTTCAGTTGCACTCTTAAAGGCCTAATTGTTTTAGCTTCAGTAGTGAGTTCAGAAACTCAGTTTCAAGACTAATCTTACTGAGGTTTCCATTTGAATGAAGTTTAAGACAAAAAATCTGATGTTTTAAATCTAGCCTTGCCTCATCATCCAGCATTCCAAAGATGACTTCAAAACGGAGGAAAGAATGAGTGGACAATATGCTGGGAAAGCAGTGGTATCCTAAAAAAAACCAGCAGCAATATTTTAATAAAAGACATTTCAGAAATACAGTGGTTCCTTGAAAGCCACTTTGTGCTGTTTCTCTTTCAAGAGCCAGTGGCTGGAATGGGGAAGTAGTTACAGTTTTATTCCCAACCATCTCTTTGCAATGGCTTTCACCAAGAAGTTAATTAGATTTGCTGTCCTCTTGAGCAATCATAGGATTAAGTTACACTCAAAAGGGCTTTAAACAGACCTTGTTTAATGGCCCCAGAAAACACAGAATTATTTTAGGGTTCACAGGACATCAATCTTCATCCAACTCCTTCCATTTCTCTCTCTCCAGAGAGTACCAAAGACTCTTGCCTTCATCTTTCTGGTACTTTTCAGTAGAATATATATATATATATATATATACATTCTCATACATATATATATATATAAATACATTTTATAAAAATTGTTACACCATTAGCTAAAATGAAAGAATGGTAGGACACCCAGTGAGTTACTTCTGTCCTTGTGGAAGCTCTCTGAGCTGCAGTAGTAATGGGAAGGTTTATTTTGGTACCATTACATTAATAATCCATGCAGAGTACTTACATGCGTTCATTAATTTTCCACCACCCTCGCTCACAGCCTTTAATATTCTTCTCACTAATGGTATAGTTATGAAACTTCAGAGCTATACCAAGGCTCTTCTGTGGAGTCTGTTGTGAGCAAGAAAGACAGTGTAAGCAGTCTTCTTTTTCCTTTTGTGGGCACAGAACACAGAAGTCTATAAACTTATTTCAGCAATTATGGAGTTTGGCAATGCCACATTCTGGGAGCTGTGCTGGATTCACCATCTCAACAGCCAGCACTTTACACACTTGCCAGCTATTCAGTCCTGAGTAAAAGCAAGGGTTGGCACAGCCCCACCGCAGCTGCAGGCTTTCTCCCCCTCTAGCCAACAGCCTTCTCATCTTCAGAGAGCCACTGGCCTTAGAAAGCAGCTTTTGTATCAAGATCAAAGCACTCAAACACATCCAAATATTTTTGTGTAGGGACACAGAACCCCAGCGGATTTTTAGAGTTAAGATACTGCCCGGAATACTTATGTCACCTTTGTAATGCTAGGAGTTACTTCTACCACAATATTATAGTCTTCTGCTAGCACCTGCTCAGCCATGCATTCTTTAGTATTTTACGAAACATTTCTAAACCCAGCAAAATCACGAGTGTTCATACTTAATTGAAAACTCCTTTCATAAAAGGAACAGAATATTTTTTGCAAGGCAAGGCAGTGTTCATTTAAAAACAAGGGCTGATTCAGGGCAAAAATCCAGAAATGAAAAATTTTCTCCTTCTCTCTTACCGAAAATATAACTTGGGAAATGAGTGAAGTTTCAATATTGTACAAAAATACAATATTGAAAATGAAACTGGTTTGAGCAATAAGTCTTTGGGTTTGCCCATGCTAAGTGTCCAGAAACCTTTCTCTCAGAAGTCCAGGGTGAACTGAAGACCTCAAATTCAGCCCCCCAAAAAATCACCTTATAATTCTAGAAGGGGAAGAGGCTGTAAGTCATGGCTAGCTGGACTTAATTTATATTGCTGTGATTCAATGTCTGTTGAATCAATCACTAGCTTAACAAGTCATGAGTAACATAAGCAGAAAGATGGGTAAACAGTGGACCTCATCATATTAATTGCTATATTCTTTAGAGAGGAAAACACTGAAGGGCAAACCCTAAGTCAAAGACTTTTTTTTAGCAGCACTGATAAAGAAACACTCATGTCAGAGAAAACAAAACTACTTTAAAACAATGTCAACTTTCAGCAATTTACTTTCAAGAGAGTACCTGAAAAGATGCAGAAAAAGAATACAGTCTATGGGATTGTGCTGAGAGGACAGATAAAGACAAATTAAATGTATTAGGCATGTGACAAGATACCAGAGAAGTGGCAGTAATAACTAGGTTAGAGGATGTTTTTTTGTACATACTTTTTATCCAAATTTCTGGGGGTGGGAAGAGAGGAGTTAAAAACAGTCAAGCCTTACATTGCCTGCCATGAAGTAATTATGCAGGCTAAACATCAAAACTTAGCTCTTCACCTTTGAAATAGGACAGCTTAGGAACTATGTTCTCTTCCTTAAAAATAAGTGCTCAGAAATAGGAAAAAGAAAAAACTGATACAAAACACCTGAGCACAGCCAGCTGGTCAGCAGTGCCATTTCTATAAACTACTACATCTGTGAGGATGCAGGTTACTGCCAACTCAATCACTTCTGCTTTACTTAAGTTCTACGTGCCCAAAACACACAGCAGTGCCTAAGAGAGAAAGAATCATGTTACCTGGAAGTTCCATGCACACAGGCATTTTGGAGGATAATAGCTTGGGTAATAGGGACTTGTGATTCTCCCTTCATAGCCAGTTTTCTCTTTTGTCACTATTGCTTTTCCACATCCTAAGGAAAAAAGGAGGCAAAATTTGGCAAACCTTGATATACTTTCAGGAAAGCTATTCAGTGGGCTAAAGCATCCAAATATATCACAAGTCTGTCACTGCAAAGCTGGACAGGTGAGGAATTATATCTAGCTGGATTCAAGTTGTAAAAAGAGACCCTTCCCAATGATGCACACAGAAGACAAAGGA
Source organism: Gymnorhina tibicen (assembly GCA_013399875.1). Lineage (NCBI taxonomy): Eukaryota > Metazoa > Chordata > Aves > Passeriformes > Artamidae > Gymnorhina > Gymnorhina tibicen. The sequence goes on along the minus strand of VXAZ01010351.1, from coordinate 721,294 downwards.
TGTTAAGATCCAGGGATGAGTGCTGGGCTCTGCAGGACCAGAAGAACACACTGTAAAGTTTATATTATTTCACTGAAGACAGTTTTGCAAACAAGAATATCAATACATCCACACTGCAGTACTACACAGGGACCTCTAGTCTTAGAATGCATCCAGTTAGAAGTGAAATGGACAACATACTAAACTAATCAGCCTCCTGGAAACCAAAACTTTCTTGTATGACTGCTCACTGGATTTACAGAATTCATTAAAGACAAAGTCACATACACAGAGAAATGAACAAAGAAAACCCAGACTCGAATTTAAAGAAAACAAACCAACCAATGAACACACAACCCACACAGAACGGAACTTGAAGTTACTTATTATGGAGAATTTATCACATGCTTTTATGGTGGCATATTAATGCTTAATTACTGTCAACATGAAAAGTAGGCAGCATCTTTTTGAGCAGCTTGAATTTCCTTGCATTGAGTTGTGTGTGATTTTTCTCCTTGTGCCACTAACATGATATTCCTTGTACTGTTCGTGATTATGATCTAACCACTTAAAGATTAAAGCAATAAAGTGATGGACTTGATGCACAAACGTTACCGACTCTTTTGTGTTCCTAAGGAGGCAGGGACCGATAGCAAATGCAGACAAAGCAACTGAAGCTTTATTTTCTGAAAGCAGTTTTTAGTGCTGACGTCCGTCCACTTTTAACATGATCCCAGGGTCCCAAGGCAGAAGGGACGCCACTGCTACACCTGAAATAACAGCTCCATCTACTGGCACATTGCAGTTCTCGCCAACTGAATTCAGGACTGCTTTCAGCCTTCTACCTTCATACTTCACAACTAGTCTGATCAGATAACATTACTCAATAGGAAGGCACACAGTAATGCAGAGGAGAAGAAGGGGAGACAGGCACCTGTAAAAAGAAGAAACTCAGACACAGGAATCACTTATCCATAGTCAGAAACATGACAGCCACTTCAGGACCTTAGAAGAAACAATACAATAAACACACCTCCAAACACAGAACAAACCTACTTTCTTGTGTAATGACCTCAAAATAGCCATGGAATTCCTTATGCTCCTTTACTTGTGCTGCCTTAAATATTACCAGCATGAGATTATTTGTGGACACAAGTGACACCAATGAATCAGCTGGTTCACAAGCTCTGAGGGGGAAGAAAAGAGCAAATACATAAGCAATTGCTTAAAAAGCGAAAAGCTTAACACATTACTCTCACTTGATGCATAAATTTTCCACTGGTTCGGATCTTGCCTACTTTGTAGTCCAGTCTAATCTCCATGCTCTTAAGTACAAAAGTACTTGCTACAAGGCCAGTTAAAAACCCAATATGAGAAATTCTTACAAAAAAAGAAAGAAATTGCAAACGTGAAAATGGATGTAGAATGGTTCGCTCTATGAGATAATGACTGTCAGCCTTCACTCCCAGTAAAATGAATGTAGTAAAAAAGTAAAAATGAATGAAGCCAGTACTAGCAAAAAGCTGGAAGAAAGAGAAATCTTATTTTATTAGACCAACATTTTCTTGTTGGGCAAGTGGGAAAGACAAGAAAGTTATTCTTCAAGTCATAAATTAAGAACCTGAGCCAATCAAGTAGTCTCATTAAAAAAAAATACTACTTTCCATATGGATTACCTGGCAGACATCTTCAGTCCTCTACAGATACTAACATGTAAGTGAACACCATCGGCCTTTTCACAGACAAGTCAATTGGAGATACAGATTAGTAGAGGACAGCTCTCAAAAAGGACTGAAAAGCAAATGCCCTGGTTTTAAGGCTTATACACAGATTGAAATGCCAGAAAAAAGGGTTTCAGGGGTGAAAACACTGAGCTTTTGTCTACTTCATGAAGGCGCGGTCTTTTCCTTTTGACTTACACAGTCCTATGGAATTAATTATCAGGAATTTCAAAGAAAAAGTTCCTAAACAAGCATAATGGATCTTTAAAGAGAGAGAAGAAAAAGAAAATAGTCCACATCCCTCAACCCATCACAGCTTCAATACTAGATTTTTACAACCCTCTAAACAAATAGAGCAGATAAAAAAAGCACTGAACTAGTGAGTGCCAGTAAGTGAAGAATCACGAGACTTAGTTTCGGAACTTCAGTCTTCATCTGAAAAGCACTAATCTTCACACAGAAGAATTTGCTTGAGGGAGGAAATTTTTACATTCTCTTTCAGTTAGCATCTATTTCCTGATAAGAAACAGAAAATTTTGCCCAGTAATGTGTGAATTTTTCATAGTTCTGTAGCTAGGTGAAGATGCACTCCAGTTGAAAAAAAGAGAAATATTTGAAGAAAATGTTCCCTTTTATTAGCAGGATAACTCATCCAAGAAATTTTAAATTGTCATGTGTTATGTGAGTAATACATGAAGATCAGAGCAATTTTAACAAAACCAAACTAATCAAAAAATGCAGATGACAGGTCTTCAGAAAAAACCAAAAGTTGTCAATTAATTCTCAATAGAAATTTATACTCACCGGTACAGTATCTTATCTTTGATTGGCATCAGAGAGTCATAAATAGTGAGAGAGTCAGTGATGCAGTTATCTGCTTCAATCTGAAGGGATACTATTGAAAGGCGGATAAGGTGGCCCACAGATGCAATAAGCTTAAAATAGCAGATTGTTCCCTCTGAGGTAGCTCGCATATCCAGAGGAAAGTGCTCGTGTAGACGGTCAGCATAGAGATCATACATGCAATTTGTTCCTGAGAAAATGTCACATTTTCAGCACTGGATGCAATCACTACAAAACTCCTAAATCCACATGGCATTAAAACAAGAAATCCTAAAACTTATGTTAAACTAAAGCAAAATATGAAAGCATATCTAACTTGGAAAACAAAGTAGTAACAGAATCATAGAGTGGTTTGGGTTGTAAGAGATCGTCTAGTTCTGAACTCTCTGCCATGAGGGGGGTACCTTCCACTTGACCAGGTTGCCTGGAGCCCCATCCAACCCAGCCTTGGACACTTCCAAGGGGCATCTACACTGTTCTGGGCAACCACCCCCACAGTAAAGAATTTCTTCCTACCCTAAACCTAAACCTAAACCTAAACCTAAACCTAAACCTAAACCTAAACCTAAACCTAAACCTAAACCTACCCTTTTTCAGCTTAGAGCCATTCCCCCTTGACCTTGTAAAGAGTCCCTCTCTGGCTTTCTGTGCCACTCACTGTTTTCATCTTAGTTACAACTCTGTGGTCAAAGAACAGTCTATTCATAAAAGTACAGAGCATGGCCAACATGTGTTGTAATTCAGTTCTTGCACAGTATTTGCACTAAAGCAGTGCCATTTTGTACAATTTGCGGTTAAAGTTCTGCAGACTCTCTAGAAGATAAATTACTTAAATAAGGGAAATACTAATCTACTTTCAAAGCATAAATGAACTGCTTGCCCCTATGGACATTATGATATTTATAATACATAAAACAAAATCAAAGCAAAAATGCAGCTATATGTCTGTATTCCCCCAGCTTTTTTATTGATCAAATGCCAAGGTTCTCAATGTTTTATCATGACATGAGCTAGAAGTGCTAGCAACAAATTCAGATTCCCCAAGTCCTTCAGTTTGGAAGGAATGCTAGGACTTTTCTTTCTCAACATCCTGCTCAAAGCAGGATCAAAATTAATTCAGACCAGGACTTTGTTCTGCCCAGCCTTGAAAATTTTTGCAGCATTAGAAATCACCATTAGAAATGGAATACTGTGAAATACAAATTACGCAACCTACCCTACACAACATTTATTTTAAAAAAGGTAAAAATTTGTGTCATAATTTAGACAAGGATAAGAACAATATTATCCTACTTCCATCCAATTTTCCAATTAAGCTGAAACAACTGTGATTTCCAAATAAAATATATTGAGATCTTTATTTCAATTCAATATTGCAGCTCGCAGTCAGCAAAAAAACTTAGGGAATTTTTGTTTGATCATATCTGAAATTCTTAACATAGCTCTTTGAAAGGTGAGAAGAAAGGAAAATGCAAATTAGGGAGAATAAGATACAAAGTGAATATTTGCATTGTTTTCTGGCTATTACAAACATAAGTCTCTGAAATAGTTACCATCACGGAACACCAATTAGAGCACTGTGAAAGTTTACTACCAATTGTTGACTCAAATTAAATGTTGACCTTTTGACCAGCAGTTAATCAAGACAGGAAGTGGCAGGTTTTGTCCAACTTCCACTTCTTAATTACAATCTTGAAACTAATGCTATGAATGTTTATGAACAATCTGTAAGGGTCACATTCCACTCAAATGAATTACAGTTAGAGTTATTTAAAGTTTTGTTTAAATCGTTGTTCTTCCTTCTTCCTTGTTCTTATCTCTTCCCAAAACCATTCTTTTTCTAATAGTTATTTGTGCTTATTTAGTCACCCTTAGCAGAGCCAACTTTGATCATAATCTCTAAAATTACGTGACTACCATTATTTCTACTAAGCAATTAATAATGGGACGAGCCCGCTGCTCCTATGGAGCACAGTGCAGAGAGTTCAGAGCTGACTCTAGAACTACAAGTAGTGCAAGCATGCTGGCTTGAAACAAAAGCTGTATAAAGTCTTCACCCAAGCAAACCCTGCACAACCAGATATTACAGCAATGCAAAGAACCTTGCATCAGCTGAATGTCCATGAGTCCCTTCTCCAACACCATTCTTCAATAAATCTGCACTCCAGTCTGTGCCTGAACCAACCACTAGGTGCATTTCCATACCCAAAGTTAACTCCATTGCTCTCAAAATACAGCCTGCTGATGCTCATTCCTTTTGCGCTGCTGCACGATCTCTTTCACCTCCACATCATATTCCATAGTCCATAATGGACACAGCCAAAGAACCCCAACAAATAAAATTGCACTAATATAAGATTCTCAACTAGTGTGGCCATCCATGTTGTTGATCCCCAGAAGCTTCATTACATACCCTCTCCATGCTTCCCACAGATACCAGCTAACACTTGTGGGTGCCTATACAAAGTCTCTGAAAGATGTCTAGAATATGGCAGGTCATCCTTTTCCCTTTGTGTGAAAGATACCATATAAGTCCTAAAAAAGCCTTAGCAACAATAATTGTGTTGCACTCTTCTTAATTTCTTCTGTTTTAGGGGCTGCATTCTGGAATAAATTGGAACCAAGTTTTGACTGTGCTAATTCTTCCACCCTGGAACACTGAACTGGGAAATGAAATCGCTATGCAAGCAAACACCAATACTCAAAACTCTTTTATAGAAATAAAATGCATGTAATGAGATACGATAGAAGCCAATGTTGTTATGCATTGCAGTTTAAGTCAGGAGGCTTTTAACAAGTGAATGCTGTAGCAAACATGACTTGAGTTTTGAGAAATTATGGGCTGTTAGTAATCCCCACTGCAAACCCTGACCCAAGCTCTGTGACCTGAAGTCCACCTGTGGACCTCAGAACTAGGAGAGCTTAACTTGGGTGCATGGCAAAAGTAGTTGTTGGTTTCTGAAAAAATATGCAAGCTAAAACCTTTGCAAGGTAACAGAAGTGAAAATCACAGATAGAAGTGCAACAAAATGTCTCAGGAAAGAAAAATACAAACAGAGAAAACTATAAAGCCCTTGAAAAACTTAAACAGTGAAACTTCTCAAGATGAAGAGTCAGTCTGTGTCAAGGAGCAAGGGAGGCCAACACATCCCCACCTGATTGATAACTGCTGGCCCAACGGAGTCTTAGCAGGTGTCTGCATCAAAGGTGATTATCCTATCGCTCAGCCTAGTAGCACTTTTTTCTAGGTACCTACTCCAGGTACTAGTGAAGGTAGATGTACTGTACTTTTGACCTGCTTGTTCAGTGCTCTGCACACTGGCAAAGAACCCTTCTGGGAGGTTTACACCATGAAACCAAGCAGGTGTACAAACAGTGTCTCCCACAACCCTGGTAAAACTCAGCTGCCTAAACTAATTACTGTTAGGTAATTCATTCAAAAGAATAACTCACCATTAATCTTGGGGAAAAGGGAGTTAAGGACAAAGGATGGACAAAAGGATTGCTCTTGTTCAGCATATTAAATTCATTACTGTTCAGTTTAGAAAAGGTTAATCTGCTGGTCAACACAATGTATAGAAAACACCTGATTTAGTTTGTTTCCTACTATGTCACCAGGTACATCTAAAAAATTTTACTAGGCACATTAAAGGTAGATAGTTTCTGTAATTGTTACATGCAAGATTCTTGGTCATTCTTTCAGTAAGTTCGGACTTAAGTGCCAAGGCTGAGTTTAGCCCTCTTAAATTAACACTGAACAGTATCTTTAAGTTCAAGTCATGAACTAAAAGCTTTGTTCTCCACCTCTCCTCTGCAGGAAGCTGCCAAAAGGGGGAATTACCTGTTCCTGTTGTTGACCAATAATCTGACCGAAGACCTGCTGCATAGAAAGAAAGTTGTGTGAGTCTTCTTTTTTGTCTGAAATTCAGAATTCAGGGTTTAATTAAATCACACCTTAGTCCTCTTACACTGAACACACAGGACAAAACACTTCTCTTGATGAGGAGGGTTGCCATAGCCCCCTTCATTTCTGAAATTCTGCAAGCAGCTTCAGAGGTGAGGCAAGAAGAGACTGCCTGGCAATTAAGCAGTCAAAGTCAACTGAAGGACTGAGACAGAGGTACCCAGGAGGTAATTTTATCACCCTTAGCCACAAAGTCTCAGCTTTCAGTTCAACAGGATTGTTCTGTCTGATGTCCACAGAATGGAAATCATTAAACATTTTGTAGCTAAATATGTTAAAGAGATGCTTGAATCACACACTGTGAGTTTGTTCCTCAGACAGGAATGGCACAGGAGTTATTTAACAAATGGGAAACTTTATAATCTGTTTTCAAATCTTTAATAAAGGAGTGGTAAGTCTCATTTTCAATGAAGAGGCTTAAGTTTGATCCATGTGATCCACCTTAACCCTTCATCTTTTTATGCTTTTAAAATCACACACCAACCTAAATCTGCCTTCAAGGTATCCATCTTACCTCCTGACTATGAACATAAGCACTCCCAATACAGGAAGCTTTGCAATCACTGTTTACAAGGACAATTTGTACCTTAATTTGACCTCAAATCTAGTTTCTATTTTCCTTCTCACTTTTTTTTTCCTATTAAACTTTTAGTATTAGAAGCTAGAGATGTAGGACCAAGATTTTAGTTTATTTATAGAATTTGCTACTCTAAAGTAAAAATGTTTTCTTAATGAAGCGTTTCCTCAAGGATATGGATATATTCTGGTACTAACCACTTAAGACAATGGAATCCATGTCAACTGCAAGGCCCTGAAGACTTCCCACTGAAGTCCGGTTAATGATACTTGTCTGAATGGAATCCTTTAAAATGGCAGCCACACAATCCTCACACAGCACTTGCCCCTTCGCCTGTGGTACCACAAATACGATCCAGAAATGAATAAGAAGGCCTCCATTGTTGTTGTTACTGAAATAAAGAGGTCAGATTATCATCCTGTTGGAAGTTCTCTGAAGACTAGACTCTTAACCCAAGCTTCTGAAGTACAAATTCAGAAGTGTATGACTCATTTCCATATTTTTAATTATTTTAACCCATTGAATATATATTTTGCCCTTAAAAAATCAAACAAACAAGACAAACCCCAAAACACCAAAACACACTCTTCACATCCAGTTGGGAATATTCAGTAGGCTGATTTCCTGAGGGCTCCTGACTTTTGAGATCTATGGAAATCACACTGTCTACACATGAATTAGAGCTGGACTATTTTCTAAAGATCAAAACAGAAATAGCAGAACAGAAATAGTAGAATTATCATCTCCAGAAACACAGAGCTCTGCATTGGTATGCATCTCACCCTGCACTGTGTGCTGCAGGATGTAAGAAACAATTCCTAGATTATTTAGGTAACACATTAGAGGCTGTGTATGATCACACTAATCTCTACCTCCTTAGTGGGGAGAAAGCCCTTTAAATCAAACACAGCCTAGAAACCTCCAGTTTCTGAACCAAACCTGTACTTGGTTCAAGATGATTGAAATAACTAAACTTCTAACATTATTTGCAAGCATAATATTAGATTAAGAATACTTCATTGCATAGAGATTTCCTGCTTCTTCTGTAAGTAGAAAATAGTTTTATTCCAATAACATGACCTACAAAATATGTGCAATTTAGTCAATAACACAGAGTTGTTCTCCAACAGCATGTTTAAGTGGTTAAACTTCTACGTGAGCCAGAGTATCACCAAACCTCTTTATTGACATTATTTCTGTTCATCTTGCATTGTATTCCTGGCTGACAAGGAATGTTTATATGACTTTAGTTTATCCTTACTTTTGTTAAGTGAATTGGTATAGGTTATAAACCTATTTTGCTATCAGTTCAAGTACATAGCAAAGACATTGAATCATAACCATTAAAAATAAGCTTGTTTTGCAGGCTTATTACATTATATACTGCCCAGCAGAAAAGCAATTACATCAACTGCAGTTTTACCTGACTTCTGAGACGGTGGACTGCTTATAAAATTTGGAGAAAGAAGAAGTTGTGTAGACCAAGTTCATCTGAAAGAGAAAATACAAAGATTTAGCATTCTGAAAATTAACCACACCTAGAGATGCTACATGCCCAGGCTTTCCTAGGAACAACTTATTTTCCACCAAGATTACCCAATATGCACACACTTCCAGATATACATCAGCCAAGCTAGGCAGAGCAGGAGACAGGCAGACCAGCTCTTCAAAACATCCATAACAAATCCAATATTCCCACGAAACGTCAGATCTTCTGCCCATGGCCAGCTGACATATACAGTAATGCTCTTTCCACAGAAATGAATTTTGAAACAGGTGCACATCCTTCACCCAGAAAATTCCAAACACAGAGGGCTTCCCTATGCTGATGTTAAAACTTAAGGCCAAACTTCAGGAAATGTGCACATGCTCATAACATTTTTTGTGTTGTTACTAAGGTGCAGTGAACAGCACATATCAGAGCTTTTCCCAGAGAATCACAGAAAGACTGACATAGGAAAGGGCCTCTGGAGAGCATCTAGTCCACTGCTCAAAGCAGGGTCAACTATGCCACGTTGCTCAGGGCCATTTCCAGTTGATTACGTTCAAAAATGGAGACTCCACATCTTCCCTGGATGAGAACCCCCAGTGCTTGATTCCCCTCACAGCTAAGGAATCCTTTTTTAAATGTTTCCATGGAATTTCTTGCACTTTGATTAATTTGTGTCTATTTTCTTCATCAACAGCTTAGTACTAACATGTATCTTTCCAATACACACAGCACAAAACATGTGGAGAAGCAAAATCTCTGCCTGTTTTCTGCCAAAGGACTGCCTTTGGGCAAAGCAAGCTCCTGATTCTCCCTGTTGTTGGGCTGTGAAAACACCAGCGTGACAATAACCTTCCTCTCCCCCTCCTGTTCAAAGCCACAAGGTGGCATGTACCTCAAGCTGTTCAGATCTCACTCTGCTGCTTTATGATTAAAACTAATGCCCAAAGGACTATGACACAGATTGTTTCAAAGGCTGTAAAAATCACATCCATATTAATCCCTAACTTTCATTGTTTGAAACAGGAAGCTTGAACAATAATTTTAAGGGCCTAAATAAGGTGGGTAAAGCTGAATCTTTCTCCAGATTAGGATTACAAGGGATTTTATGTATTACTGTTACTATCAAATGGAAAGAACCTATTTTGAGAGGTTCTTCTACTACCACTTGATGTCTCTGGGCCAGCAGCCATGAACAAAAGGGTTTTGAGGAGAACAACTAACAAAATCCCAAATCCCCCACTTCCCTACCAACAATTTTAGTCAATAGTTAAGATTGCCACAAAGCCCAGTTTCAGCAATGCAAAATCCACTGCTGAGTTCACGCGAAGTTTACAGATAAAGAATAAGTTCCAAGTAATGTTCAAGTAGGAGGTGGTGACATTGGCAGCTCAACACCTTCTGTCTGTCACCTCTCTCCACTATGTATGACAAGGGCAGGATACTCTGAGACAAGAGCAAGACACAGGGATTACAGGAGGTTAGAGCTGCTCCATGGAGAGCAGGCAAAGGTGATGCCCTGCACTGGTTATCTGAAAGAACTTTAATGATTAATATGCAGGACTTGGAAAGAGCTGGAAAACAGGAACATTAGCTCACATTATAATATGACAAAAACGTAGTAATTATTAAAAAATTTATTGGTTGTATCTAACTTTTTTGTTGTTGTTTTTGTTTAGCAGTTTTCATATAGTGACTTGAATCCTTATGTAGATAGTACTGCAGTTCCTGGCAATAACGTATCTTTGCTCACTACACCAAATGCCTTTAAAGTCAAATTCCCTTTTAACCAAGATTCCCATCCCTTCCTTCCCACTGTATAGCAGCTATTGATCCAGAGTTCTATTTCTGCTTTGACTGATGGAAGATATTTGGGAAGAATAATGGTCTTTAGAATACCTAGTATCAGAAGGAAATGTAAATGTAAATATGTTTGTGATCCCTAGGGTAATTATAGATGCTTTAAGGCAGAAGACTGGCAGAAAATATCAGTGTAAATGCAAAAGAGTTCACCTGTTTGATGTTTCAAAAGTGGCAATTGAGTTTAAGGACTTTTGTAGAATTTTAGTTATAGATTAGTAGGGGAAGTATATAAAATTTTAGTAAAATGTAAAAAACAAAGTGAAAAACAAGGTGAAGAACACCACAGCAGCCTCAAAGGCACCTGAACATCACTTGTTCACAGCTCTTATCTCTTTTGCTAACCAAGCAGCCCACCCATCTTACCACATGCTGCACAGTTTGTGCCATAGAGAGGAATTCCTTTGACTCTTTCTGCCTATATTCTGGAAGAAACTCTATGTTGGCAACACGAAACAGTCCAACAAAATACAATGCATCTTTGTTTTCTGCCTGAACTGCAAGAAAAAAAGAAGACAGTTAGCCTTTCTTTCTTACTTTTTTTTTTAATAACAATGAAGGTTTTTTATTAAATTCAAAACCAAAATAATCTATTTGTCCTAATCTACTTTCTAGTTTGAAACAACTACCCAAAGAACACTACACTTTTATAGCCAAACTGTTCTAGATGTGTACCAAATTATGGTTAATTGAGCTCCTGTTCCCTACACACCAGAGAAGATACCACCATACAAATGAGCCAGCATAATGAAGGCAGTATCAACATCCAGATTCAGGAGCATCCCTAAGGAATCTTAGGTAGTATTAGCATCAGGGGTCTAAACAGGAAAACATATATTTTAATGCTTAATTACACACATAATTATTTTACTCCCCTTTTACTTCCTTAAATCTATTCTGAAAAATAAATGACTTACCTGAACTTCAGAAGGCCAAGAAACAGACTGGAAGGCAAAATTTCTGAGGAATTAAGCTCATAAAAACCTGTTGGTCTGTGCAAATCAGCTTGCACATAAAAATGTTTTGCATAATGCTAAAATACAGTCACACTCCCTAAAGCCAGCAGATATGCCTGCTTTTCTAATTATTTGTTAAGTCTTAGTAAGACAAAAGTTTTTCAGACCCTATTTAAAAATTTCCACGTTTATTTTAGAAACAGCCCTCAGGACAACTGAGATCCTAAAGTCATCTGAAAATACTATTGGCCATAATGATGAATGGAGTTGGCATGAGCTTTCAGCAACTCACCAATGAAGAGCCACAGTAATGTCCAGGTTACAACTCCTAAAATGAATAGAATGAAGGTAAAGAGAATTATTTTGTTTTGAAAATTCCATAGCAACTTATCTTTTTTCTTCAATTTGTCATGCTTTTTCCTTGCCAGAATCCTCTTTGCCAACTTGTCTTCTGCAGATACCATTTGGACTGAAATGCTGGCTGCCTAAAATAAGGTGAAAGACAACAAAAACGTGGAATATTTCTAGCAGGAATTGACTGACCAACAAGTCTCAACCAATGTGTTCCTCAGAGAAAAGTCTCCACTTCCTTCAGGCTGTGCAGCAGTGGCTATGGACAGGCTCTTCCTGCATATCTAGCTCCCTCTGAGAAGTTACCTCTAGTGAAGAGGAGAGCACAGCACAAGTCTTGCTGAGATGGGACCTGCACAAAATCATCACCTGGATATCCAGACACTTGACAGTTTCTTTTGAACTACAGTCCCAAATTTTCTAAAGCTAGATCCAAAATATGTCCTGACCATCTCATCTAGGTATAAAAGACTACATGACCATTTTTATATGTGCAGAAGTAGTTTCCACTTCCTGTAAGGTATCTACAGCTTGTCTGTTCTGGAAAGTCCATTTGTACCAGACACCACCACCACACCCCAGGCATTTTCCTCTGCAGAAGATAATCAACACATTTAAGCAGACAAATAATATTTATCAGTTGCTGCAGGCACAGCAAGACCTGTCTGAAGAAGTCTCTGGCACTTCATAAAATTCTCTCTTAGGGTATCTCCTGTCACATTCAAATGGTTTGTTGTGAGATCAGCTAGAGGTTCAATCACCTTTTTGCAAGTCGATTCATTGTCTTATCTCTGCAGAGTTTAGCTGGCAGATTCCTGGACCACTCAGAGCATTACTGACCAAGTCCACTGGATATAAATACGGTTTTAGCTGTTATACCCAGCTGCACTAGAATTAAATTACAAGAAAAAACAAAACCCAAAAACCCCACAACAAAACCCCCAAAACCCCAAATCACCATGCATTTCCTCCTTACATAACAATTATAGCATAAGTTAGATAATATTGCTACATAAACAAGGAACATTCAGGAAAAATACTCTAAAAACATGTTGATGCCAGTGAGAGGGAAGCTCTCCAGGAGCGGCCTTAGGAAGCTGTGGGTTGTCCATGACTGAAGGTGTTGACAAATACCAGTCAGCAATCCGCAGCAAGAGTTTTAGTGCACAGTCTTCTATGAAGCATAGAATAGTCTTAGACAAAATGACATGGCTCAGAAGCTCATATATATGAGGATTAAACTGAACTTCGTCATTTTAAAGATGAAGACCAAAACAAATAGGTCTTCTTCCTTGTTTTTGGAACATCTTGATTCATTGTAAGGGCATCTTCAGACTGGGTGTCCCTCACCTCACAGCTGAATTTATACCACTCAGAGGCATCTTTAAGTGGTACATCATCTACAAGCAGCACAAATCAAAAAGCTCTGACAATGACCAGTGATAACTGGTCTATGATTTGCTCAAGATGCTGACAGCCTCACTCTGAGGAACAAACCCCTGTCCTATCACCTATCCCCTTCTGTGCTCACACAGTAATACACTGAGGAATTCACAATCACACTAGAAGAGACACACAAAACAGCAGAGCCCCTGACTTGGGCAGGTTTAGCTGTGCTCAATAGCCCCTTTTTAGCCTCTGCAGAGCTACAGCAGGTGGACCACGAGGAGAAAGGGTGCAACAAGATGCTCACCTACTTACCAGCATTGCATTGTTTGAAGCCTCTCAGAAGGTACCCTGCAAAGAGTGTATGGCCTGTTGTAGACTAAAAGGTGTGGACACAATAGTCATTTTTTATCCCTACTAATTATATTACACTTGATGAGAAAGAAGACCATGAAAGTCAGGAAGTAACCAGATAAGAACTTCATTCTTGAGTTTTCACTGTGGGTTTAATACAGTGGCTACAAAACCTCTGTGTTGATGCAGCTTGACGCACACGAAACGACAAGCACAGCTGCCAGCCATTTGCAAAAGTGGTGTTGTGAAATAACCTACAGTAAGTGCTTGCTTCCCTTTGCTCAACAGTAGGAGACCCCAGTCTGTGTTTTGGGCCTGTCAGGATAAGAGAGATGTTGATAATCCAGAGTGATTCCAGGGAGAGATCACAGAGGTAAGGAGCTGGAGAATATGATGTACAGCAAAAATCTGAGAGCCTTAGGGTTGTTCAGCAGGAAATGAGAAGGCAAAGATAGTGCGAGTAAATCTAATTATAGATTTCCATAACTAAAGTGGGCTATGGAGAAGACAGCCACACTTTTCTTGCTGGATGCACAGTGAAGAGAGATCTGCAAGAGTCACATACAGCAGCAGGGGACATTCCAGCTAGACTGGGGGAGGGGGAAGAATGTATTTCACCACAAGGGCCATGTACCTGCACCATGCCCAGAGAGGCCAGGGAACCCTCAAGTCTGGAGTTATTCAAACCTCAGGGGATCAATGTTCCAAGAAATCTGTTTTGGTTTTGATGTTAGCTCTATTCTTAAAAAAAATTTAAAACCTGCAGAAGTCTCCACTAACACATTTTCTGATATATTTCTCTGATATTATGCACTAGGGATACTATCAAGAAGAGACCTCTGTGTATCCTCAGAGGGAGCATGAGAAACATCCCCACAAATATCCTTCTGGTCCTGTAGCCAAATACAACAGATAGCAATCTTTGACCTCACGGTGCAGGATGTTCAAAGAGGAGAAGAAAACTTGGTAACAAGTAATAACAAGTAGAGATAGATGACTAAGTTAAAAGACCCTCTACAATTTCCTCAAAAAAATATAAACAAAATCTTTAAATACAGAATTGGAATACTTCAGATTTGTGTCTTCTATCTAGGTAATTAACTGCACTTGTTTTGTGTGTTCTCCACTCAATTTACCCATCTTCTGTATTTTTTACAAACCTTATTGAGTCTCTTTAAGGATGAAAACCAAAATGCCTGCTTGTTGGTTTAAAGCTCTGCATTGTCACAAAGTTCCGTTACACACTCAGGTGTTCAGTAGGCCGGCTTGAGACAGCTCAGTGAATGCTGAGTTCTGACATCTGAAACTTTGGTCACTTTCATCAAGATCCCCACAATAATATTTTATATTAAAGTTTTCCCATGTAACTCCTTTTTTGTGGCTCTAGACCTAAACAGACAGATTTATTATTAAAATTTAAATCCTGTCAAGTATTGTTAAAAATTGTTCAAAATTGACATCACTGGATATAAAAGTGGGCACTTGAAACAACTGATGCCTTCGTTGCATCTACTGTAATCCTCATCTTATTTTTTTTTAAAAAAGCAGTTCATGTATCAAGCTTTCCATGACAAAGTTCTCTGTTACATGGGATTCATAGGAATATTGAATGCTGTGTGCTACATTATCAATATTTCCATATGTTTTATTAATTTACCATAAACATTTTATAGTAAGGAAAACAACAGCAAAGTTAAGCTGCTCCCTTCCCTCAATAAGGACCATAATTCTCAATTCAGCCTTCCTCTCTACTGCAACTTAGTTCTTGTATTCTAGAATTGGTTTCCAGCTCAAGCTGCAATTTGATTATCACCACACAATAAATTATTTAATTACTTCTTTGTAATGAATTAACACTCATACAACAATTCCCTTCTCTATCTTCTCTGGGAAAAGCAAAACACTTTGCCTCCTTTAATGTTGCCTTTCTTGTCTAGAAATTAACTTCTTTTTGGAAAAACATGCTGCATGACACCAATATAAGCTTTTATGTTGTCACACTGACATACCCATTATTTCAACTGTCTGAAAATATGCATTATTAGCAATCCAGAGATAAACAAACACACATTTTCAGACTGAGCTATAAAACAGAAAATGATACCAAATCTAACCATCATGTTAAGTTTAATACTTGAGAATTAGATCACAAGAGATCTAATAGTGTCAAGAAGTACAGAAAAACAAGAATGTTTAAGTCACCTACTTACACTTACTTCATCTTCCGGTTTAGCTGCTGAGGGATCATTTTTTTCATCCATTTCAGCAGAATTAATTTTATGACTTGTCCAAGCTGAGAAAGAGCCTTGCACCTTTTCTCAGGCACCCCTTCTGCTTGTGAAGCTGAAGACAGCTAATTGCAATTCCAGGACCAAAAGAGGCATCAATTTACTTTGATGAGTTTCCAATTGTAATCTCATCTGCCCTACTGCACCTTTGCAAATGTTAGAAGGCTGCTATCATGTAACTTTAGACTTCAAATTCAGACTGGATAAAATAGGCTTTTCATGGTCTTTATAAAGCTGAAATACTAAATCACAAAATTGCACTGCTAAAATCTATACATCACTGATCCTTATGGGTCCCTTTCAATTCAGCATATGCTATGGTTCTGTGAAAACGTCACAAAATTAGTTACACAAACAAGAAAAGTAGCAAGTAAAATGTAAAAGTGAGAGCAAAAACATGCTAAAATAAGGAAAAGAAATTAAGCACCTTAAGTAAGAGTGTTGAAAATAGCAGATAACAACAGCAAATCAAGATGAGCATTTTGACTCTCTTCTAGAATTTTGTAATGTACCCGTTGAAAACTCAAATATGGTTATTTTATTGTAACTGAAAAATAAACTGCTCCAGGCAACTTATTTCATATTGTTAAAATAGATCAGGCTTCAAACTGAGAATCCTTTTTGTAATCAGATGCAGGAAGTCACTTGTATTATAACAGTTCCATTCTGTTTTCTCTGTTAATTAAATATTTATAGAGGATGTAAACCGGTACTTTCCTCAGTGGATGCTAAGTATAGAGCTGTCTTTACTTTTAAGTGATTAACAATCTCTCAATGTCTTCCTTGTGTCAACTGCAGAAATGCTACTGGAGATACACTAATATTATTTTTAAAATAACCCTTTTATTAGTTTATCATTGAAGATATAAAACCCAGACTAGCAATCAAAAAAAAAAATAAAATAAAAAAAAAGCACTACAATGGAGGTATAGCATAGAAAAGATGTAGCCTGAACTCATAACAAGTGAGCTCCAGGTGTGATCTATGCTCTGTCCATGTAACTGGTAATAAATTAGTTCAACTACAAGGCAAAAATTCCTACAGTTAGATAATGTACTAGCAAACTAAACACTTCTTATCAGGAGTCTTTGGCTTATGCCCTGAAGCACAGTAATTATGTCCTCAGTCCTTGCTGCTTGTTCTAGAACTGCAAGGTATTTTAACCCCATGAAGTGATACGTTAAGCTCTGAGCCATATTAAAGCTTAGCAGCACAGGAAAGTCTATCCCTGTAGATTCCATATTACTATATTTAATTGCTTCCACATTACTATATTTAATTGCTTCCAAGTCTCTCTTTTTTTTTGGTTTGTTGTTGTTGTTTTTATTTAATTATGCTTAACTTTTGGGGACAACTCTGGTCTCTTAAAGTGTTCATGTAATTCCTCAAAGCCTCCCACTACCCCATGCACAGGGGGTTACTATGATGTAAGTGCTATTTCAGAAGCTAGTCCATAGATTGAAAGAGCATTGTACAGGTAAATACTGTAAGTCCCATGCTCCTGCACTACTCAAGGTTTGGGAGGTGAAGGGGTGTGGGTAAGTAGAAGAGCAGCAAGAGAAGTGGGCCTGGGAAAGCAGGGAAGAACAACGTTGTTTCAATGTTTGCCTTTTGGTTTCCCACTACCCACACTCATTGTTCCATTTCTATTTGAATTTGCAATAAATTAAATAAATTTTCCCCAAGCTGAGTCTGTTTTGCCTGTGACAGTATTTGGCAAATAATTTCCCTGTCTTCATCAGAAAATATTATTTTTCCCTCCTTCCTGTTCCTCTCATTTTCTCCCTTTTTGATCCTGCTGAGGAGAGGAGTTAGGGGCTGAGCAGCTGGGTGGGAGTTTGGCTGATAGCCATGGCTAACCCACAACAGTGTTGCAGTACCTGGTACATACTTTCCCTTCCTCTCCTTTTAAAAAGCAAGGGTTTGAGTTTTGCTCATGATATCTTTACTTTGAAACAGAATGCACTAAACATAAAGAGACTGGCAAACTGAAATGAAATACATTAGAAATAAAACCATCATTAGAAATAAAACCATCTTATGAAAGCGAGCACTGTTGTTTCCTTGTGTTTAATTAATTGCATATTCCCTATATAAAAAAAGAAGTCTGAAGATTAAAAAAATTCAAAGCCAATGCAAACTACAAGCTTACTCTCTCAGATCCCCTGATGGGTACCAGTGATTCCAGTTCAGCTTGAAAAGTTACCATGACCCAATTATTCCAGTTCTGGGCTCTGTGGAGAAATCGGCTTTCACATAGGTCCACCTGAAAGAGCTATTGGCTCTAAGTGGGTATGAATGTACTAATATTAAGCAGCTTGATTTTTATCTTCTGTAAGTAGTGCATAACAAAACATGACTCTAACCTCTTTCTGACCCGAATCAACATTAACAGTTTCAGCATTCTATTTTCTTCCCTTGTCATAGCTTCCAGACCAGTTCCACTTCCCCATGCTTTTCTGCTGCAAAACCCGGTTTCACAAATCACAGACTTCTCAGATTATTCACACAGTGACAATGACACTTGGTTTTACTCATACCATTCTCACTTAGGGGAGTAACTTCCTCATGCACATCTGTTTGGCAGCCTGACTGTCTGTTTCCCATCTCATCAAGACCCTCACACAAGCGGAGCAGCTTGACAATCTAATCTGTGACCTCCTATGATGGTGACAAAAAAAAGAAAAGATAGTGAAGAAAAGATAGTTGGATCTTTGGTGCATCCTCCTCTACACACACAAACACCCCTCTCCCTTTCCACTCTGATGGGCAATGTAGTTTGTTCTAAGATGGAAACACCAGGTATGTATTTGCAGGAGGAACACTCTGGGTGCTCATGTAATGAATGCATTCCAGAGAGGGGGAGCTGTGATGTTTGGATTGACATTGGTGCACACTGGTTTGCAAAAGGGTATAAAATGCTACTGGAGATCAGGCAGTCTGGGCAAACTGATGTCTTGAAGCTGCCAGCAGCTTCAGGCTGGATTCTTTTAACAGGGAACACTCACTTTTGGATGAGTGACTAAAACTGCTAAGATCCTGATAAATACAGAGATACAATCTGAATTAGCTACATAGGTGCTTTCTTGCTTTATAATTGAGAATTCTGCAAGGCCAAGACTGTAAACACATTTCTAGCCAAATCTCCTTATAACCCTTTAGATACTACAATCCATTGGAATAGATCATAAAACTTTTATTTATATGCTGCATTGGCAATATTTATATACTGTACTAGCAATAAATCTAATCATGATCATCCACACACTGATTGTGTCCTACTTCTCACACCTGGCTGAGAACACTCCCTCAACTACTCTGCTACAGCCCCCAGCCCACTGAGTCCCTGATTAAGAGAAAGGTTACCGAGGATCCACGCGACAGCCTCAAGCCACAGCAGAGATGTCTGTATTACATAGATGTATCCTGAAGGAAGCTGGGATACCAGCAATTCAGCCTTCTAGGACAAAAAGCTTGTCTTGTGCTGCACAGACCTAGTGCTATGCTGGGCAGAGGTAGGGTTCATTTCACCTGTCCCAGACTGTCTAGAAGTTCAGCATGTAAATCCAAGTTTGTTTTCTAGACTGAGTCTATACATGATGGTGACAGAGAAGCATTCGAAACAGAGAAGATGAATCACACTTTCACCACTGGGCACTTTTCTAGGCAGAAAAGAGGCAATTATCTTACCAAACCTATCCTCTGTGTAAAATCATGTCTGTGTAATAGAAATATTTCCCTTCTGACCAAAGCTGCCTTCATGCTCAGCTCAGAGGCCTTCTCTGCTCCTTTAACTGATGGGAGCCCAGAACCAGCCTGACAGCATCAGCCCACTAACACAGCAGGTTGCTCCACAGAGCTACTCACCTCAGCATGACATTTTTTTCAAACTGAACATCAGAAGTGACAGAGCTTGCTTGTATTGCAGGGTCTTCCATTGCTTACCAGAAATGTCTAACAAGCTGCAGGAAATCATGGAGGAAAGTCCCTGCACAAAGTGAAGTTAGTTCTACTACAACCTGGTTTTATTACCTATAAGAATTTTCTTGCATACTGCTTCTATCTGTTTTTCTTTAATCAAAACTCAGGTAAAGCACATGTTTTAATGTGCCTGTGAAAACTAAACAAGAGTTTAAGTGACAATTTATAATAACATTTCAGGAGGCATTCATAAACATTCTTAAATCAATCAATTTTCATTGGTACAGAATCACACTGTCTGATTCCATACTTTCTCCCTCAAATAATTTCTTCAAATTACAGCTGAGATTACTTCCAACAGAAGAATAAAGGTTTTGGCTGTCCTTCCTAATAAGCCACCTGAATTTGTTATTCAGCTTCATTTTGAACACAGAGAAGGTCAAATACCTATACTTTCAATAAGCATGTACTAATAAGTACTGTGGTATTAGGAGTCTGCGAAGATCTGCATACACACAGGCAAGTCATTAACATTTTGGATACATCTCTTCCACCCCAGAACACAGAACCAGTACACAATAGACGTTACTTCAATTTTTTGAAAGCTGAAATTGTAAGCTAGATGAAGAGACACTTTTATCAAAGTATGGAAGTGGGCGGCAATTGATTACTAAATACAAAATTATTAATAACTGTCTACTAACACATTTCAGTATCAGCTTTGAACCTCTTTTCCCCTTCTCCACTGAATGAGTACCATGTTTCTTGCTTTCCAGATCTTTGTCATCTAGAGATGCACTTGGAGTCACAGTACTTGAATTCTTCTCCTTGAGCTCTTACTCAATATCCGATTGCTGACAATGCTTGACTACGCACTAGAGGTCTCTGGTGTAACAAAACATTTTCCAACAGACAAAATCACCTTGGAAATTACAGGCACTTGAGCTGTCTTCAAGGATCCAGAAACAATACATAACTGCCATTGGCAGAGCACATCACCTGAAATGAAGCAGCTGACTATCTTGCACAGCAGTGCTAATAGAGCTATTTCATCTCAATAACGGACTGAGAATAGCTTAGTTATTTGCATCCCATCAATTTAAATTAAATTTAAAATGCTAAGTGAGCACATCTTTTGGACACAACATTCATTTATCAGTCTGTGCCATTTTAAGGACAGCAAGCCCTGCTATTCCATCAGTTAATGGTTTTGCACTATTCAATGCTCACTGCTGCCACTAGCTAATTTTACTCTCCATTTCTCTCTTGCTTATATGAAACTGCTATGTGTAGCAGGGCAAGGAGCATCTCAAGCAATGTTGACACGGCATACATGGACTAATACTGCTAGATTAAATATGACTTATTAGGACAATCACGGTGGTATGAAACTTGCTGCATTTCTAATAAAATAAATACTACAAAAAATAGAGTTTCTACAATAATGAGGTTGACCCAGTTGAAGCAGCCCTGAAGCCAACAATATCCTCTACAGAGGTCAAGTCAGCGCAGCTCTTCAGTCAAGCAAAAGCAACATTTGTAGTTTTTCAGGTGATTTGCTGATGTGCAAACTCCCATCTATCAGAATGCTCAGTCAGGTGTGCTTGGATAGGTCAGGCCTCAGCAGGGTCTGAAAAGCCAAGTCAAAGCACTTTCACTGGTGAAAGTCTCTGGGCTTGTCCCTGCAAATCACACTTCAGTTGGTGACCTGGTCCTTATTTGGTTAAAAGTGAAAAAAGATGAGATTTATAAGGTCATGGCTTTAGCTTGTAGGCAGTGCTGTACAAAAGCACTGGTCCATGAGGCTAAGACCTCCGGAAACTCTTATAGTTAATGGATACCCTGTTGTCTATCATCAAACTCTGTGTGCCACGTGGAAAGCAAAGAGGAAAACATCTCTCTTCTCTCACTTTCTTAGCAGTCGTATCTGTTGCCACAACAGATGCCAGCTGATGTGAGTCTAATGTTTAGTCCAAGCAAACCAAAAATATCTTACTCATGCTTATCTCCCCAGGAAACACAAAGCCCCATGCCAGCCTAGCTTCAGTGTTTGCCACAAACAAATGCCCCTACAAGATGCTAGTACAATCTACTTGTTCTGCCTTTCCACAGTTGCGTTTTCCTTGCAATTAGGCAGAGAAGATCTCTGATACCCTGACAGAAGACGAGCACTGCAAGTTTAACTCCTTGTCTTCCCTCCTCTTTCTTTCAAAAACCTACCCATGCCCCTTCTTTTCAAGCCTTGATGTTTCCCCTCATTTGTATTACCCTAAATAGGAGGACAGACCAAACAAGCCTGGGGGGGAAAATCCAGCAAACCCAAACAAAACCCAATCCCTAGAGTTTTTTTCAGGCTTTATTACTTTTACCTAAAAGACTTCAGGAGGGCATTGATGCCACCTGTGATATCTTTATTTCTACTCTATCAGTCCTTCCATGTTATCATCCAGGCAGTGAGAATACAGCAAGCACACACAACTTCAAACTGTTAAGGAGCAAAACAGATTTTTTTCTTTTTAAAGCAAGTAACTCAAACTAACCTACTAATAAACAGTTAGATTATTTGCATTTTCAACTATTAAACAAGCTGTTTCACTGAGTTTGGTGAGTTTGGGGTTTCAGTTTCTTTGTTCAGGAGTTATGGAGCAGCTCAATATTTTATCTCTAGAAGTGACTGACACTGCTGTTGTTATCAGTCACCCACCAAAGATTTTGATAGGCAGAGTACCCAGAAGACCTAAACAGATTAATTCAAGAACTGAAAAAACCTACTTGACAGGTAAGGGCACCAGGAAGTTAATCCACCTAATTTGAGATAGAAAAGTTTTTTAAAAAGTATTTTTAGTGTTTGAATAACGTAGCTCTGCTATTCACAGGCTCCTCCCCAAGACAAAGAAAATCCTATGTGCCAGCAGAGGCAGGGAAGTGCAACCAGATAACTTACAAAAAAAATCTGGTGTTCAGGATAAAATCCACACAGAAGCACAGACACGCCTGTCAAGAGGGCTGTTAACCATAAATACAATTGACCAAGAATTGCGCTGGCTCCTATTGACCAAACTGCCCTGTTCAAATTTTATTATGTTTTTCCAGAGATGCTCTTGATGTTCTACCTAGGTCACTGCAGTCTCCTCTGACCTTGACATCTTTGGGTACTGGCAGGCAGTTTCTTTATCTCAGCTGCAGGGATGCTAATCTTCATTAGGGGTTGATCACTAGCTGAATATCTGCTCGTGCCCTTGGGCTGAGTGCAGGGAAACAACAGACAGAAGTTAAGAGGATCTGGTCTGATGGAAACAACTAAAAAGTCTAAATATAAAACTTGTTACCGTGATCCACACAAGCTGCATTTTTTCTCCTGTCTGCTTCTAGGTTCTGCATTACAGAGATTGCTGTTTGTATGTTGATTAGAGAAGCAGGGCTTCAAGGGTTGGACATGGGCATGTTCTACATATGGCAGTGTCCTTACACATTCACTGCCCTGTGAAGAAATTGTAAGAACTAAAGAACTATAAACAGGATAGAGCTACAGCCCTGTCTGCTCCGTTTATAGTATAATCACTTTAAAAAAATCTTACTATAGTTTGAACTACAGCTGAGGGGATTTGGTTTTGTTTTTATGTTTTGTGTCTGCCATGTGGAAGGTCAGAACAGAAAAACACCCTTTCCAGCTGCTGGCTCTCCGTACAGCTTCAACACAAAGAGCTTGTGAACCTTTCTCCAGCACCATCTTGTTATCCAGCTCCATCAGTCAACATCTCACAGCAACACCACTTGAGCCAGCTTCTTGGACAAAAGCTTTACCTGCAATTTAAATACTGTATTTTCCCATAGGCAGGTCCTACTCCATGTTCTTTCAAGAAGCTTCAACTCTCCCAATGTTAGAGCCAATCACCTTGTACAAGATAAAATGAAGCTAATCAAGACCATTGGGGAAATCAGTCTGATCAGCAGTTTGCCAAATCAGGCAAGCCACCTGAGATTTGTTTAAGGATCAGGTGGATACCACAGCACACAAGCTGATCACACATGTACAAGTGCAGTGCCTAGTAAGGATAGCTGGTCACATAAGCTGCACCTGCCTACTGCAGCGAAATTTCAGTATCCTTTGTTGTCTGGAAAGCATGGGATAAGATCCCCACTCTAAATCCTTTGTGTACAGTAATGTCAGAACCTGCAAAGACTGCACTTCCTCCATGTAACACAGTAGTGCTGAATGTCTGTGCTTCTTGACCTTCAGACACAGGGAGCTCCCTATATTCACTTCCTAGATTGGCTACCTACCTACCTTTTGCCTGTCCAGACTTGTAGTGGATTTATTTTAACAGGCCAGATGGATTCCCCATGGTGTCTAGATGAGTCAAAAGGAGGAGAGGGCTAATTTAGGATCATCTGAGATGCTGGCAGAGCTACCTTTTTTACTGCCATGGCCACAAAACAATATAAA
Organism: Gymnorhina tibicen; assembly: GCA_013399875.1. Taxonomy (NCBI): domain Eukaryota; kingdom Metazoa; phylum Chordata; class Aves; order Passeriformes; family Artamidae; genus Gymnorhina; species Gymnorhina tibicen. Next base: position 697,158 of record VXAZ01010351.1, on the reverse strand, counting down.
CAAGACAAAGAATGCCTACGCTTCTATAAGGACAGCCTGGACCCCTCCTCATATACCTCAGAATTTTGTGCAGCCTCACGTTGTCTCAGCTCTTAGTTTTGCAAGTGATATGCAGGGCTGTCAATATTTCTCCTCCAGAGTATTCATTACACACTGAATCCATCACATGGTTGGGATCCTGTTCAAGACATCAAATCTCGGAGCTTGCCTCAGCCGCATCATTACTCAAACTTTTTTCTCATAACATTTTAAAGAATATATTTAACTCCAATTTCCCTTTGTGGGTGGACGTGGGGAGGTGAGGACATGACACATGACTGTATGTACATGATTTCAAATCGGTTATAGAAATTGTATTTTTCAATGAGTCTTCATAATACCCTGCATTTTCAATGCAGCCCACCTCATGATCATTAAAAAGAACTCCCAGACACAATAATAAGTCTCAGAAGTGCTTTGCATTTGTAATGAATCCTAAGGGAGGAAACATGATTCATTCAGTAAAACACTGGGCAAATGGAAATAGCCACATCCTCAATCTCAAAGGACAAGCACCCTGCCCATAAGTAATGTTCTTTATAGAACTATTTTTGGAGATAGTTTTCCTCGCTCCAAGAAGCAAAATGTGTTCTTAAAAATTAAATTAAAAAAAAAATGTTCTTTTAGAGGTCCTGGTTGCCTTTTGATGGATAGACACTCATCTATATTGGAATAAAACACCTTAGTCAGAGCACAGTCTTTTATTTCTTTGCTCTTTGAGTAGCTCCTGCTGGACACAGGAACAGTTTTTCCCAGTGCAGCAGCTCTGCCTGCACAGAGGGGAGGACTGGAGAGAGCATGTGTGTTTTGCTGTGCATTCAGTCTTATTTTAAGACAGCCAAGTAAACAAGCAAATGCCAGGTCTCTTTAAGCAATGTACATTACCGGTCTGTGCTATGAACAACTTCCCACTAATGTGAATAAAGATCCGCCTTCCCTCATTCCCAGCCAAGATGACAGGACCTTCACTTGCTATATATAGATTTAAATTAGAAGTCTTAACTGAGCCTATGCAAACATTGACCAAAGGAACAACTAAAATTCGAGGCCCTTGGTGACCTTTGATGACAGAAGGGGTGGTATTGATGACACTAAATGTGACTGGTTTGTGTTTCCATTTGTAGAGGTCATTCATCTCCCTCTTCTCCCAAAGGAGGAAGATACTCCTTTTTTCTAAAGGAACAGCTAGTTACCCTCCACTTTTTGCCCAAGAACTTATTTTATTCTGTCCATATTTTCCTGTGTTTTATGGGTTATCTTTTCCTGTATTTCATGGGTTATTTCAAGTCTGCTCACAGGAAAGACAGCTTTAAAACCATCTATTCTTCTTTCTAATTTGCATTTTTTTTCCTATCGACTCACCACATGTATAAAACAGGCAGGTTAGCAGCAGATAAGAAATGTTTGCATTTAGTTTTTATTTGCTACAGACCGCATCTGCTCCCCTTTTCAGAGTTAAACAAGGTGCCCAGGAATAATAAAAAAACCACCACCACCAAAAAAACCCTCTCTTGTTTTCTCTGCCCTTTAGAGGGTGTTATATTCATCACCCCCCACCTAGGCCAGCCACTGCAGTTCAGTTCTCTGCAGACTTTGCTGACCACTCAGCACTCTGTAGGGGCTCACATCTCACCACCATGACACAGCAAGCAAATGAATAAATCCAGATGTTTCCATCCTGCATATTCTGATACTCTAATCACTGCAAGATTTTGAAGTTTAAAGTATGCTAACTATTCTCTGCTGGCCTTAATCACATGTGTTATACCTACAGTACAATTAAACTAACTATGATTTTAAGGAGATTCTCCTAAACACAAAGCTAAAATGCCCCTTTTATTTCAAAACCACTATAAAGAACGTAACATTTTCTGAAATTTATTGTGTTCAAAACTAAAGATCCATTCTAGATGCATGTTAAGGTTTATGATTCATCCCACTATAGCTAGTACAGAGCCTCTTAAAGGAGGAAGACAATGTTCAGGACTAAAACCTCCTTCCTCTATCCCTCCTTCTTTTGTAAGAGCCACTGTTTATACTTAGCTAAAGGGCAAGAGCATCATTGCTCCTGCAGTTAAGTGCTCCCTGGGCCCATTTATCTCCAGCTAATAATCCAATTTGCCTGGATGTACTTGACTCCAGTAGGAGTGCAATTTGCAGAGCAACTACAGAAGGTAGTTCTTAAGGGACTCATCATATTACGTGGAGACAGGCATTTAAAATAGAGAACATATTCTGCCAGAGTGAGGTACACTCATGCAGCCTGCTTCAGTGACATGGCAGCACTATGGCTTGCTTTATTTCACAGCTCCCACTTAAAAAGCAAGCGGCACAAAAACTGTTTAATCATTCATGGATTCATTTTACAGAACAGAGAGGCTGTAAACAGTAATTTTGCTTTTGATTCTCATCCTACACCAAGTACAAAGAAAGAAAGTGAAAAAGACAGAAGTAATAAAGAAACAACAAAAAAAAGGAGCCGATTACTGTAAAAGCATCACTCTCTTTTTTCTACTTACTTTGATTCAATGGGTTACAGGTGTCTCACATCCAGAAAACATAGAAACCTACCACAACAATCACTTTCACATAGTACTTCTCTTCCTATTCTTTCTTGAAAGGTTATGGAAAAGCTTGACTTATTAATGCATACCCCTCCCCACACCACTAAAAAAAAATCATCTCTGTTCTAACCATTGTATTTTGCACCTCCTAAACCTCATATTATGGCAATGCTTCTGGGGGAAGAATTTACATAATTAAACATGTCACCGCACAAAAAGAAGTCTTGTGCTTTTAAGAAGGATCTCGAGAGCCAAGTAAATTTCTTACAAAACACACAATGATTTTGGTGACTCTCTTCTTGAGACCCGAGCAGAAAGGTTTTTTAATTGCAGTAAGAAGTCCTAAAGAGAAGATCTCCAAGAAAAAAGGTAGAGAATGAAACTGAATGCATGGGAGCCTGAAGAAAAATTGTACTTAGAAGCTGCAGGTCTGCTCCCTAAAACTCAGTGCACGGACCTTCACGGCGGCAAGCAGCACGGCCGGCCGGGCGGGCGGGGCCCTCAGGCAGCGCCGCCCTCGGGGCACAGACACCGCCCAGCGGCCTGCAGGGCCCGCCTTCAGCGCGGCCGCGCGGCCCCCGGGTAACGACAGCTTCGTCCACGCGCACTGACAAAACACGCTCAGTAACAAGCAGCCGAGGAGGATTAGTAGCTGCTTTGCCACAGTCCCAGCAGCACCTGCCACTGCTGAGCCCTTTTAGGGACACTCCTTCGAAGCAGAATCTCCCACAAAGTTTACTCCACCTTACACACGAGCCTGGGTGTTGTTTACATCACCATCTCTCTCCTCAGGCAAGGCCTGGACCTTTCACTGCGGTTCCTTCCTGCACTCTAGCAACGAAATTCACCTGGCTACAGCTCAAGCTCTCACTTTTCAGCAGCAAAACCTTCTCAAGCTGTTTTTTGGGGACCCAGGTGCAGACCTCATCTTCACAGAATCATGCAATCATTTAGGTTGGGAAAGACCCGTATATTGAGAACTTTAATTGAGTCAGACCATTATCCATATTCTGAAATACACTTCTGAGGTAGGGGAATCTAAGAAATGCTGCTTTGATTTAACACCACTGGCAGAGCTGTTGTGGCAGATTCAGGGAAAAGGTCTTTTTAAAAATGCCAGGAGATGAATATTCCTGGCACGTGCACAGAGTCCCTTGATATCCCACTTGCACCTTCCAAATTGCAACCTGAATTATTGACTTTCCTCCTTGAATCAAAAGATTTTTTTATTCTCTTGGAAAACTAATGTTGCCATGGTATCGAAGCACTTGAAAGCCAGACCTGCATTTATGTGACTTTTCCTGAAGATGAGGAAGGGGTTTTGTCCCCTTTTACCAAGAGCCACACCAACAAAGACCACGTCCAGTGCTCAGCAGCCCTGGGAAGTGCTGGGGCATATCCATGGGTGCCAGCACTCTTCCAGCACATTTGAGAACCTGGTCAAAACAACACTTGGGCTGTGTGCTGGAAGGAGCTGGAAGCAGCAGAGTGAGTTACCCTTACATTTACATTTACATTATGTGTGGGAGCTAATACAAAGAAACTTAGAATGAAGCGTTGACTCATAATGGCACTAATGCAAAACCTGCTCCTAAAAACAAACCCTGTTCATTTTTGCTGGCCTTTCCATGTCTTGACAAGAAATGAGAGAAACAGAGCATTTAGTTGGTTCTTGTGCAAACAGAAAAAGCTTTCATCCATCTGACATCTTTGCTGACAAAATGACAATGCATACCCTTTCTTAAAATTCAGTTTGGAAGTACCCAGCTGTGATACCTGAAGATTTTTGCTTTTTATATATTTTTCCTATACTTGTAGTTTTGTAGACCGTTAATACATAGTTATATAGCTTCTAGTACTTTTCCTGCCCTTTCTCTCACATTTTAGAACAATAAGCTAACCCTTTCTAACACATTCCTGAAATTCTGTTTAGTCTTATTTTCAAGAAGAGGAATTCTAACAAGGACACTGTTTTGCTCTAGAACTTAGAAGACATAACAAGAAATAGGGCAAAGAAGCCCCTGGAACAACTCCAAGGGGCAGACCCAAGGGGGTTTGCTGGGGCAACTGGTATCTTATTGGATGTACTGATATACTGATTAATTAACCTTACAAAATTTGTAGTAAATCATTCATATGCATGCTCAGAGCCATGTTTGTGCACCTGAAAGCTTTCATTAAAGATCTGCTTTTTATATTATCACTCTTAATATCATTTGGAAAGTTTTTGTCTTTGATTCTAGGCAACAGCAGTCACCAGCCCGTTTCAGACACGTGCTGCTTCCAGCCCCCGAAAGCCACATGCCTGAGACTGCCTGCTCCTTCCCTCTAGCACTGCCTCTCCCCTCACCAGCAAGCTGGGCCCTGCAGATCTCAGGAAAGAACTCTCTCCTGTGTTTCTGGACATCACTTCTTCTGAACCTAGACATAAACTTTGGAGCTGCCACATGGTCTGCAGAGCACTGACTCACTGGAGCTAAGATTTACTTCTGCCCAATAACAGAGTAACATTTCTACCAAAGTGAGCCCTTTAACAGAAATTTCATTAGGGAGAAAGGTCACCTCTCTAATTTCCCCTATAAATCCAATAGGACCACAGACAAATCTATTTCTACATCTGAGGAATGGCATTATAACTTCACTTGAATGTCACAGCAGCACACACTGTGTGGTAGTAGAAACAATGCAGGTAAAACCAGAAAAATTTCCTTCCATCCAAGGTGGTGATTTTCCCTCTATGGTAACAGTTAATATTTTTTTTTTTGTCCCGCTCTGCCATTTTATCTCATGGTTTTGTACTGCTCAACCTTAGTCACAGAACTGTGGTGGTTTCATTTTGGAGATTCATGTGGGCAGAACAACCTCAGCAAAGTTAAAATAGATACATTGATTTCTTAGGGTGGGGAGTATTGGCTGCCTCTGAATGTTTTCCTACTAATGGCTTGTGCTGTCTTCTTGCCTGCCTTTTCTGCAGGACGGCAAGCCCCACGGAAGAGGAAAATAGCTTGTTTCCAGTCAAGAGCTACTGTGCACAAAAATCATGCTGACAAAATTGTCTGTTACTCTGTCTGTTTGGTGACAGCCTTAAATTTATGGTGTTGCATTTTGTTGCCTTTGGTAGCTCATGCATGCATTAAAACTATCAGCTTTTCTGTTTCTTTTAAAGTTTATAGAAGACAAAATAGCTGTAGGAAGGTCTGTGTACACAGGCATACCTGCAGCCTTGGTAACCCCTCGCTGCCTTGCTCAGGACCTATATTGGCAATCACAGAATAGGCTTAGAGTAAATGCCTAAATTTCTTTCCTCTAAAGGTGCTCGCTTCCCTTCTCAACATACTTAAAGCTTATTTTTAGTTAGGAGACACTATCATATCAGTGATGCTAATAATGTCTGAGCTGTTCAAACCATATTGTTAGTATTTCCCATTAGAAGAGTGGAGGTAGCGAATCCCAACAATGCAGCCAGAGCCAAATGCAGTCAATTACAAACATGGAAATGAAACTCTTATGTCCTGAGTCCTTATCCTTGCTCCTTGGGGGCTCTGCTTTGGCCTAAGAAATAAGACAGCTTGGTCTGAATGTATTGTGGCCTGTGAACAGCCCACACAGACAGCTCCCAGGTGAAGGGGACAAGGTTGCTCGTGCCCATCACTGCCAGGAGCACCTTCCTTCTCCTCTCATCTCTGCTGAGTGTAGGAGATGCTGTTTAGCACAGGCACTTTAGAAAGTGGTGCTGCGGGCTAATTTACTGGAGATCGAAGCCTCTTCATGCTGTTCACCCTCATTAGTTTTTATTTTAAACACAGCTTGTTACGTTAGCCTGACAGTCCTCAAACTCCAGCTTAATTGAACAGGCTGAACTTAATACTGACTTTCTGTTCACTGCATTTTCTTTCTGCTCTTCTTATACATGGAGATAAACTTGCATTCCATTCTCGTGTATGCAATTCTTCCTCCCTCACACAGCTGTTGAGCATCCTTTGAGAAGGCCATTAGATGCCAACTTAATGTTAAAAAGAAGTTATTTAGCAATTGTCCATAATGAGCTCACGGTCTCAAAACCTCTGTAAAGGCAGATAAATGTCATTTACTTGTCTACAAGTATGGCAAACTGAAGCTCAAGGGTGACAATGTTTAAGGCGTTTCTGGTCCAGCCTGCTCTGATGGGGCTTTCTCTGATACAGCTGTTGAAGGGGGGTGATATTATGACATTTAAAGCACTTTATCACAAAAATATTCTATTCTATTCTATTCTATTCTATTCTATTCTATTCTATTCTATTCTATTCTATTCTATTCTATTCTATTCTATTCCATTCCATTCCATTCCATTCCATTCCATTCCATTCCATTTTTAAGCTGGGATAGCTCATCAAGTTACAGCTGAACTTCAAACAGGATTATAGGCAGCGTGTGGGAGATCTTGTCTTAGCTTGTCCTTGCTGTCAGACTGAGTCCAAAGACTTCAGTGAGATGCTGTTCATCATCCGCAGAGGAAACCCTCCCCTAAGCATTAGAGAGCTAGGAGAGGAAACACCTAAATGCCTCCTCCCAAACACATGCTCTGCCCCTCAGTGTTCAAAGCTCCTGTATATCTTTATTCTAATGTATATCAAGGCTTTTAACTAGTAACAATGTAGAAGGTTGTCACAAAAATTAATTAGCCTTCTGGGAGACCTGCATAAGTGCTTCTGATGCAGTAGAAGCAAATTTAAAATGGTTATTGCTAATATAAGAGAAGCGATGATGTTTTCTGCTAACTTGGTTACAACTAGCATAGTACTGTATTGATTTACTTCTTAGCTTAGGATGTTTGTAAACTTAGTAGTAAGGGTACTTTAATACAAGAATATTAGTAGGCCAGAGCATATTAGCATTTAATTAACAATAACATTAATATTTCTGTATCTATCATATGGGGATATGAAAGGATAAAGCTGACTCCCAGAATAAAGTATACTTTACAGCATCAACCGCCAGATATTAACAGCTAGATTAGTTTGATGGATTAAGGTAATGAAAGATTATGTTATGATCTTGGGGGTGGGTTGCCAAAAATAAGGTCCTGGGGAATCAGTATTTTTGGCCATTGTTCCCACCCCAACCAAGTCCTGTGTCTGGAGCTACATGGTATAGATTTTCTTTCCTGGAGCACTTAGCTGTTTTTCCCTAATATAGTTGGTTAAATTATTTTTTTTACTTTTTTTTCTTTCTTTTTTTTTTTTTTTTTGATGTGCAAGCACACCAGGTTTTCTATAACTTCAATGAGTCTGTTAGCATCAGAAATAGAGAAAGCAACATAACCTGGGAACGTTATTGTCATGCAGCTCTTCAAAATGGTGTTTTCAGAGAGGACATATGAATGGAAAATGGAATGAAAATTTTGCAGCCAGAGAGGGAAGGCTGAGGTCACCAAGTTCAGGATGGATCCTGCAGGCTGTGTCCCCTGTGGGGGTGGTGTGGGGCAGAGGGTCAGGCCAGGACCTCTCACACCTCTTACCTACCTGCAAGGCAGTTCTTCCAGCTCCTCCCATCCAGCCATTTCGCCTGCTGTGGCTATGACTTTCTAGTTTCTATTAGAAGGCAGCTGCTGTTCACATTCATCAAGGTGAACTTTCTGGTGGCAGGCATTTGTCTTGCCATCAGCCCAGATTTCTTTAATCAGCTTGTTTGGTTTTAGTAAGAAAACCTGTTATTCTCTTCATGCTACACCTAATGTCATGGCTAGGGGGAAGTTATGTACTATACTTTGCACTGAGCTGCTGCCCTACCACAGCTGAAAGGTGAGCTCACCTACCTGAGATGCACCATCTGGAGTGGTCATCTGCTCCTCTGCTGAACTAATTCAGCTAAGTAACAGAAGAATAGCCCTGAACAGGTAGTAAACACAAACCCCTGTTTGACAGTAAGACAGTGGAGGAGCCAAGATACCCTGTAGAGGAGGTATAAGTGGGGACAGGACCTTTTCAGTGGCAGCTACTATAAATCCACTCAGCCCCAATGACAAAATATGACCTTCACATAACTTTCTCTGCAGTGCTTGGTTGAAGTGGGGAGATGTTATTCTCTTCTCCTGACAGGGAAGATAGAGCTTCCCATGAACTGAAGGAATCATCCCTTCAGTTTACTCAGTGGTAGAAATTTTTGAAGCCACATGAACCTGTGTGTGGCTGGCCCCAGGGCTATTTAGTAAACAACCAGCTGTCAGCACCTGTCACTGGGTTCAAAGCCAAACGGAAATCACCCCATCTATGTATGTAGGCACTCAGAGAGCTGTCAGAACAGATTAATCTTTGTTTGTTACCTGTCTAGATATTACATTTTCAGGCCTTCTTGGAAGACTGTCATGAATTAAAAAGAGAAAAAAAGATGAAGAGCCCGCAGAGTTCAATTACATGTTTCCCTTCCCTCTTGCTTGTGGGGAAGAAGTGAATGGGCTTTGTGAGAGAAGCCAGCGGAGACAGTCAATAGCAAGGAAACCCTGCAGAGAAAATAGTGTGCACCCCTCAAGTGTATGTGGGGCACAGCCCCAAGGCAGCTGTGCTGACTGGCAAGTCAAGTACTCAGAGAATGCTCTGGCAAGCTTTGGTGGCCAGGTGACTGTCAGCCACTTCTTCTGTTGACACTCCAGCAAACTGTCTCCAAATAAACCACCAGCCACATTTACAGCCCTACAACCCATAGGTGAGCAAACAGATTATTTGGATTTGAACTGTGGGTGTTTTTCAGGTCAGAAGCATTCTGGTACTTTTGTTCTATTTCTTGATTTGCATTTAAAACACACCTTGTTTTGTGCATTTAAAACACACCTTGTTTTGTGCTTCTTTGGTATAGTATCAACTATCACAAGATGAAGCCTGTTCTCACCTCTGTCTGACAGACTGTTCATTCACAGTGGAAAAATTCCCCAAGTTTGGAGATTCACCTGCTGCTGGGTGTACTGGGTCTGGCTGGGATGGAGCCTGTAGGGTGCTGTGCTTTGGAATGGGGACTAAAGAAGTTGATAACTCACCAGTAGTGGCTACTGCTAAACTGCCTGCACTGTGCCAAAGTCTTTTCTCTTTCTCATTCTGTCTCCACAGCTGGGAGTGGGCAAGAAGCTGGGAGAGGCACAGCTGGGACAGCTGACCCCACCTGGCCAAAGGGATATCCCATACATATTGTGTCATGGTCAGCAGCACAGGCTCGGCAGAGGAGGAAGGGAATAATTGTGATGACAAGTAACCATCATGCATGCTGAGGCCATGCTTTCAAGGAAGCATGCCTAAATGCCTGCCTGCCAATTGGAAATAGTGAATTCATTCCTTATTTTGCTTTGTTTTCACACACAGCTTTTGCTTTCCCTATAAAACTGATTTTAGCTCGATCCACAAGTTTGTGGGCTGCAGATGACCCAGCACACCAAGTCAAGAAAAATCTGAGCTGAATTGGAAGGGACTACATGTATCAGACTCTGTGGATAATAAATCTTTTCTTCTTTTTAGGAAAATACTTTGGGTGTACCTTTAGACAAACACTAAATTGAACATGTAACACAGACTGTAAACACTATAGCAGGGAGTCACTCAGAGAGGGCTCTGGGTTAGAGATAAGACATTGACCATTGAAAATATTTAACTCCTCTGCACTGTACCATGTGGTCACTGCTTTCGGCTTTTACGTCCTTTAAATAACAAGTCTTTGAGGCGTCTTTAATGTGTCTTTATTCTTGAGTCAAACAATATCATCACTGAATTGAAGAACGAGGTTACTGGTTGAAATACAAGTGCAGTGTGAGACAAATATGGAAGATAACACTTTGCAAATAAATTAATACAGAATAATTGTCTTTGCATAGTTCAGAAGTGAAAAGTAGGCGGCAGCAGTGCGCACGTGCTGTGAACTGACACACACCACCACAAAGACCCAAGTTCCTAGACGAACTCTTGCAGCTGCAAAGAAAACAAACCAAACCAAAAATACCCCAAACCTTAGAGAGCACTAACTATTAAAAACCAGGCAGAAAGGGAACTAATAAGCATTTTTTTCTTTTTCTTTTTTTTTTCCTTAACAGACCATGCTGCAAAAAGAGTGTTTTCTCCATAGACAGAGATGCTTTTAGATAATCTGCCTTGGCATCCCATAGCCTGTCATACCCGACTGTGATGCTCCTTTGTTGCTGCCCATCTGAAGACCTATTACGTTGTGTCCCTGCCGAAGCTGCTCCTCTGAAAATCCTCGTCGATTCTGCTGTGCTTTCCTGTCCAGATACACACAAAAAAAGCAACATACATACATACCATCATTCTGTGTATGATCATGAAATCATACAGGGAAAATGAAAATCAATCTGAAATTTGCTCATGTCCCTTGCAATGCAATATGTCATTTGCACCATCCCATGTGCTGGACAATACTGGCTGGGCTAATTGCTTTCCAGTAATTAGTCCTACAACACTTTAGACTTTCACTATCCCAGTTATTCCTAAACCCCAAGGGACTTCCCCAGCAGCTGTGACAGGTAAAATGTTTATGCAGTGCTGTAAATAAAGCACAAAATAGGGTGAATTTGTGTTGAGCCCTATAGCTGTTAACAGCTGTAGTCCATGGGATCTGATCAGTGAGACACTTACCTGTGCTATACTACAAGGCAGTACCCATCTAGAGCAACAGTACAAATTAGTATAATTTAACTCTGTGGAGTAAATAAAAGCTGAGTGTATCCAGAGCAACAATGGGTCGGAAAAGGGACTTGCTCATTTTTGCAGAGGGGACATTGGGTTGTCTGCAGGACAGAACATTTCCTTTGTTGCCATTTCCAGATCTCTCACCTCCTAAAGCAATAGACTTTGCCCATTGCACCTGTGTCTTAACTGTATGACAGTCCTTTATCTTCTGTCAAAACATACTGACCACTTCTGTTCAGTGTCATGGTCTCAAAAGCCCTTTGGATCAACGAACCTTTGTTGGAGCATAAAAGGAGCCTTTTTGTCCCTGAAAATAGCACTGAAGGCCAAAGTGGCAGCTAAGAAGGACAAAAGTCTGCACTCTGCTGCCTCTCAAGAAACTGTTCATCTCGGATTCATCTTTCATTTATACTAGGTGGGGAAAACAAGCGATTTACAATGGAGAAGGATCTTGCTATCAAATGAGCCATATGAATGAGCAGAGCCCCAGACTGAGGAAGGCTTTCCATCTACCAGACCCTACTCCCACGAAGGTAGAATCTATTTCCCTGCTGTGTCTGTTTGTCCTGTGATCAGTTTACAGGTTACACTGTAATATGGCATCGAGTTACAGTTCCCCTTTTCTTCCCCACCCCACCACTAGATGAGAATACTAGATTAGGTACCTGCTGTGATTGAAAACCATCAACATGATCCTCTCTGTGAGGGTCAGATCCTGCACTGTGCTGAGAACCCTGGCTCAAGTCCAAAAAAGCACTTAAACTCTCTGCTAGGCTCAGGGTGTTCAGGACACTGCAGGAGATGAACCCATGTCCACATGAAAGCCCAGGAAAGCAGAAGGGGGAGAAAGATGCACAGGACACCAGGACTGACTAGTCATTTTTCAGAATGAGTCTTCAAGTGGTGAAGTATAGACTAATAAGAGGGCTTATAGAGGCCCATCACAGGCTGTCAGATCTCACAGCTCTTGCCAGAAAGCTCAGTCTTTTGGGGGAGGCACACAGAACCGTGGTGCCTCAGAAAGCAGGCCTCTCACCACTGCCTAATTTCTTTTCCAGAATACTTACACAGGCACCAAACTACTGCCAGGATCTCCAGGAGAGGATGTTTTTAGAACTACTCCTGTTACCTAATTAAATCTCAGGTTCACTGTATCTGCCTCTATTTTAATTAAAGAAACAGGAAAGCATTCTACTGTTCTTTTCTCTTTCCCCCTAGAATTTTTAGCTATGTTGATGAGTACTTCCACAGAAAGTCAAAAAGTAATTAAACAGGAAAAAACCCAAGAACTGCAAAGAAGAAATAAGAGGAGAGACTAAAGGGTAGCCTGGATATACTAATAAAAGTGTATTACATATATAGCTTGGATCATATAGTGTTATTTTTACCATCATAAGCCCCACATTTAATATATGATGATCTTACAGATAACATGTACAAGATTTGTTTTTAGATGGGTGGAAATGGCCTTAACTGAGAGTAAGAAAAGAGGTGAAGGCAAGTCTACTCACCCTCCATGTCTCACACTACGTCAAGTTCTGTTTGGCCTGTCTGGCATCACTCTTACCTAAAACTGAGCCCACCAGATCTGTCAACTTTTTGTGCCAACTTTACACCAGTGCTTGTGTTTGCCAAGCCACAGGATAACAAACAGCTGTGGATCCATGAACCTTGCTAAGGCATGCAAGGAAGGGGGGATCAGTGTGATGGCACTGGGTATGTGAGACACAAGCAATGGAAAGTTAAATGGCTTAGCTCAAGTGTGGCATTATCCTAATCACTATAGATCCCTGCATGGATACTCTTATGCCATTTGATATTGGTCTCTCAATTTAACTTAAGGCGATTAAGAATCAGCCTGAAAACCCTGATTTATAAGTAACTCTGGGTGGCAGTGAGGGACTGCTCGAAGGGATAGGGAAGCTACTCAGAAAGCAGCTCCTGACTGGCAACATGCCGCAACACCAGTTTTCCTGGAGGCAGTGGCTATACCATGGTATTTCACAGGGACTGCAATAGATATGGATTGGCTATCCAAGCAGTATGGGCTGGACAGACAGCCAGAGGAGAAGGGAGATGATCGCATCTTCATCCATGCCAATGAAAACTGTTCCCACCCATAATTAAGAGTCCAGATGAAAATTAATTTTTCCATGTGGGCCTTTGTTTTAGTTACATAAGACAAATAAGTCTGTCTGGGGTCATAGTGATTTCATGTCTGGTTTATATTAAAGAATGTAACTGGATTTGAAATCAATTTTAAACCTAATTATATTCCATAAATATAAATCTCTTTGTGCAGTGTATTAAGTTAATGTAATCAGATTTCATATAAACAATGCATAGGGGTTTGCATTTATTCACCTAAAATTCAAATCTCAGATTCAGTTTAACCAGTTCAGGGCTTAAGACAAACAAAGTGAAGTTTGCTTTATTTTTGCTGAGCCCCACCTAGACATCAGAAAATTTAGGGAAAGAAAAGACAAGCAGTCAGCACTCTTTTTGCTAACCTGCCTTTGACATTTCTGTGTAAGAAAAACTCTTGGATGGCAGAAACTCATGTCAATAATATGCCTGTGGGGCAGGAGAGTAACTGTGGGAGGATTTCCTTTTCTTCCTGTCCCTGCTTTACAGCCTCCCTAGCCAAAACAAATGAAATTTCAGAACAAATAAATAGCTTTGCCAAGACAGAGAATTCTTCACGGGTAAGTGGTGCTCCCCAAGAAAAAAGAAGCCTAGGAAATTAAATAATTTTTGGTTTGATGAAGAAAGGAAAGAGACTTCATGCCTTCTCTTTGCTCAGTAAAGGGGTCACTACATGGGGGTTCACAGACATCCATAACAGCCTTGTTTTCATTAGTCTTTCTGTCTGCTGTCTGATGTGAGAGAGCAAATCTGATGACAAATGTACACTTTTCCTGCTTCCTTTCTCTAACCTCCAGAGAGAAAAACCTCCCTATTACAAGGAAACTTGGGAAATATTCTTCCTTTCCTTTCCCAATAAATTTCCTTAAAGCCTAAAGGCGGATGGTATTACCAGCTTCCCAGGGAAGACAGCTCTGAGCAGCTGTGCTCTGGTCTTTACCTGTGGAACCAGGATGGATCTCCCTTGTAGCAGCCGTCATCCTTGGTGACCGCCAAACTGCCCAAAGCCATTAAGGTTCTCTGCACTGCTGCCATGTCCTTCCCTAGAAAGCCAGACAGTGAAATTAATATAGGAAATCCTTGCACAACAAATAGCTTGGCACACTGAAAAGCAGTTTGATCCGATGTATTAACTAACTCCCTCGGGTCCCTGAAGATGTGCATTAATAGAATTATAAATGCTATTTTACTGTTGCTGAAATGAAAGTACTGACATGCAAAAGCTTATTAAAAGTCAACAAAGGGATAGAGTTAAAGCAAAACTTAATTTTTCAGACATTTCTAGGTTTCCAGGCCTTTGATTATTCTAATGCCTTCCCCCATGCCATTTTAAGTCTATAGAATCCCTTTGACAAAATTTTCTCCTAAGGAGAGATTACTTTGGTATACAAATAATGGTAATATACTCAGTAAAGTGTGGCTGAAGAAGAATAGTGTGTTAAATAACAATGCTGTGTCTCAGTTTGTTCAGAGTAAGTTTGATCCCTGTGCTAACAGAGCTCACAGCAGTTCTGGGAGCTCCTGCACAGATAGCTTCTATCAGTCCTTCCCAAATTAACCATCAAAGCACCTCTCTAACCCGTCCTACTTACTACGATGCTATTCAGTTTCATACCTTTACTTTTTCCCATTCGGTCCACTATTTTCCAACGTTCTCCCTATGTTACCTTACTTCATTCCTCAGTTCAAAAAGGCAGGGCTTGTCTCATCTTTAGCCAAATAAAAGTTACATAACTCATTACCCAGGCCAGACATGCTACCTTTTGGAACACTTTCTAGCAAAAATAAGTTGCAGCAGGTATTTCCAATTATGTGAGGTGGTAAGTTACTGGAAATCTGTCTTTTGCTTCTCCCTTATGAAATCCTTCCATAAGCATTTCTATGACTTGCCTCCCCTCTTTCATTCCAGTTCTTCCTCTTTCCTAAAGTAATGTATCTAGTTAACAGATCTGATTTTGGTTCTTCACATGTGAAAACAAGCAATTCAGAAAAAAGGAGATACCAGAGACATGATGATAACAGATTTCAGAAATACCTCCAGTGGACCAGTATTAATAAACATCACTGTAGATGAGCTGGATTGTAGAGAGAAGGGAACGGTGCACACTCTGTGTTTATGTGGTGCATCACCCTGATCACAAGCAGATGCAGTCCAGGGCTCTGTAACACAGTTGCTGAGGTGAGGACAGCACCCTGAAGCTGAAAACATCCATCAGCTTCCAACTGTGGCTGTCATACAAACTACTAAAATTTAAAAAAATCCTATCTGCAGGGGACCATTTGCTCAGAAAATAAATTGCCAGTCATCCAGACTGATGTATTTTACTGTATGTAAGGCAAACTGCATCAGACAGGGTCCTTGCTTGGGAGGGTGGCTGCAGAGCCGACATCCCCCCCGCGCACGTCCACAGGCGCGCACGGAGGAGCACGAGGCAGGAACCCTCAGAGCTCCCCGGAGCAGCAGATGTACCATATGCTGTAACAGATGCCACAGACAACGTCCTTGGGATGCCTCCCATATAACAGGAGTGCATTGACTGCCTGGGATGAAAAGGGATGTGGAGAAGGATTTAGAAGTGAATCAGCTGAATAATGACAGCAAGCGAAGAAAAAAAGCAAGAGGAACAAAAGACAGGCGGTGAAATATGATGATCAGCCTTGCAGAGCCATCTGGCAGCCCCCCCCCCCCACGCTCTGTGCTCAGCTCTGCTTTATTTGTCAGTGATGAGTGGGAGATGCTGCAGGGGAAAACTGAGTGAGTGGGAGCTGAATGACACGTGACAAAACAAAGCCATGGCCATGGCTCTGCTCTGCAGAGACTCCTTGCTGCATATGAGGAGTGCTGTGGGTGAGGGAAGACCTGAATCCAAGTGGTCTTGTGTCACTTGCCCTCTTCCAGCAAAGGATACAAGGGCCTCAATGGTCAGCTTAAAAAAAAAAAACAACACAGGGAAAAATTTTAAATTTCCAGTGCAGTCATCTGACAGAAGGGATCATACACCTTCCCTGAAGCCAGGTTTGACTCTGGTATTGCAGCAAATTGTAGTCAGTGCCTTCCCTCAGCTCCAGTACTTGTTTATTGACAGCCGTGTGGGCCGCCCACCTGGCTCACAGCTTCAGCCTCTCTGCAGGGACTCACACTGATGACACTCCTGCATCTCAGTGTCCTCTGCAGTGTGCTTTGAATAGCACAGCCTTGTAGAGGAACTTGGCATTGTTCTTAACACAAGGAGGAAGGGGTCTCTGCTCACTTCTTGTGCAAAGCCTTTCTCTTTAAGGGAAACCTATCTGGAAGGACCTCTTCTCCAGGTCCAGAAAGGGGAAACACAAAGATGGAGAACTGCTCTGCAGCGTATTCCTGAAAAGCTTTTTTGTAAACATTGAACAAATACCCATTGGTGCAGCTGCCTCTTGCCTGCCTGGAAATATACCAAGGAGGGATCTGTAAAAGGCAGAGAACATATCTTGGGTGTGGATCAGGGAAAACTGCTCAGCGCAGTGCATTTATGTAAGAAAGGGCCAAAAGAGAGGTGATACTTCCCCTGAATCAAGAAGCCACAGAGATGGAGAAAGATGCAACAGATGGACTGAGTGAGTTTGAAACAGCCAACAGCAGATCATATCCTAAAACATTTTCATTAATCATTGCTACGAATTTCAAAGCAAAAGCTCATGGAAAACAATTAGTGCCAAGGAAAAGCTGTTTCTCAGTCACACGCTTCTCTTTCCCTATAAACATACACTGACATCTCTCTTTCTAAAGAGGTTATGGTGTGAAGTGTATCAGTGCTGCAATTACGAAACAGTGAAAAAGAGACTGTCCTTTCTACCCAGCTAACACATCCCTGTTCAGACAATTCAGCCCTGAAGCAGGACAGATGCCAGAGGTCAGAGTTACAGTGAGACACAAAGAGCTTGCAGTGCCTCACTGCTGGAGGGACATACTGTTTCATCCCAGTACTGAAATGAGCAGCAGGAAGGATGAAAAGGGAGTGGGAAAGTGAGGAGGCACAGATTAGCTTTGGGAAGTCTTAAAATAACAGTGAAGAAAAGCCTTGTATGCCTTCCTCCTAGGTTGCAAGTTGTGTTTTGACTTCCTGTCCTCTAGAAGTTACCTTTTACCTTTTTACCTTATATCTGTTGAGAAAAGGTGATGAGTGAAAGGAAGAGAAATTAGGAGACAGCCACTATCATTAAGAGCATTTTGTCTTCAAAGCAAGTCCTCTTCCTCGTAAGGATCAATGTACCATATTTTCATATGCATGGTGGGAAGCCATGATGAGTTGCAAAAGACTGCAAAGAACAACTTCTGAAATGAGCCATTATCATCCCTTACAAGATAGATGGAGCTTCTCTCTCAACAACCTGCTAGGTTGAGGGGTGGGAAGGTGCTACTTCAGGGAAGTGAAAATCCCTTTATTTAAGACATAGACTAAAGGTAGATTGCATGAAACACTAAAGATTGAACTGGAAGAAACAATCCTGCCCTTGTGCCCAAAGGTATGGATTTGTCAAGCAAATCTGGCACTCTGAGACCTTTACAGGTCCCAGTAACTCCAGCTGTCAGTATATCCTTTCCCTCTAACCTATTCACGAAGAGCTCCCTAGTCTTTCATTCCTCCAGCTGTCCTTCAGAGGAGTGATCTCTTCCACATATCCTGACTGCCTGTGGAAACAGACCCCACTTTTTTCTCTTGATGTGTACTCCTACACAAACTATGCTGGCCAGCTTTCTTGGTGGATTGTTTTCCTCTTTCCACTGTTTGATTCTCATGGAAGATTTTTGACCCTTTCATGTGTGCCTTTCACTACTCTGCAGCTGTCTTTGCTCTGAGTGCTTAGCCAAAGCATTGCATCACCTTGTCCAGGGAGATGCGGGATATACAGTGTGTTTGGTTAGAGCACCAGGATGGGATGCACCACCACAGAAGTGGGCAAAACCAGCTCCATGAATGCACAAATGACTCAGCTTTCCAGCAAATAGAACAAGCAGTTTCCATTTTGAGTATGGGATGGAGACAGACTTCACCTGTCTTACTGTAAAACCACAGGAGCACCCTGAATTTTTTTGCTGTTGCCATAGTGACCTCTCTTAAAAGACTGTCTCCTTAGAGAGAGAAGCTCAGCTAACATGGTATTAAGCAGTGAGTTTTGTTTCTCACTAGTCATAAATGAACTCTCATAAGCTTCACAGAGGCATATATGCTCCTGGGAATGCATTTCTTAGCTCCAATTTAAGCTTTGCTTATAATTTGAAAACTGCAATAAAATTTTGTCATCAGAAAATCAGGGTTTTCCATATTCTTATTAGGAGCTATTTACTTTGAAATTATTAGCAGAGAGAACAGTTGTTTTATTAGGTCTGTGGATTTCTATCAGAATGATGGGGTTTTGGATAACACATGAGCTTGGAAAGGTTCCATTATGCCCTCAGGGTAATAGAAATCCCTCAGAGAAAATAATGCAGCACTGGAAGAACATGGTAATGAGGTAAGGCAAACAGAAACAAAAGATAATTACATTAGAGGATATGCCTAGACAAAATGCACATCAAAGCAAAGTAAAATGAAGACTGTAAACTGACTTTCAGTTTATTATTTTTACCTTCCCATAAATCCACTGTCTGGAAAATATCTGTTGTTCTTACTCCGTAGATTTCAGCAGCTTTTAAGAACTGAGATATTTGTTCCATCTGCTTGAAAGCCATTTTTGATTCAGAGATCTTTGCAATAGGCTCATTTCCCTTTGGGTGCAAACTGTTTATTAACTTGCATAACAGCTGAGAGATAAAGACAGACACAAAATTAGAAAGCAGGCACCAAACTAGAAGGCAATTTCTGCACATGAAATGATGCTGCATAATGCTTTTGACCTGGCCAGTTTCTGTCAGGGACATAATTTCTTCAGTTAAAAACAAAGAAGTGAATTGATAATAATCAAAGTGTATTAGAAAAGCAGTAAAGCTTTCATTAACTGAGGCAATAGCTAACCATATAAATGCTAATCTGCTAGAAACAACAAAGCAATCACTGGTAGAGGTTATATAACCACTGACAGAGAAGAAGCCTCATGCCCAAGCCAAAAAATAAGCAATGTCAATTGAAATGTTGTTAGAGTCACTTTGGCAGAGATTCAGTGATTAGCATAGTCTTACAGCCACTGCAAACAGCAGCATCTGTCTGTTGTTCAATAAACCAGTGGAATACAATGTTTTAGCTACAGAATTATTCCCAAGAAGACAGTTATGACACAATCCTATCCTTCAAATTTGCTATATCTCTTTGCCTTTCCTTGTCAACACTGATTATTTCTTAAAGAGAAAAGTATACATCTGGTTTTAAAACCGATCTCATTTAACTGCATGAGAAAAGATGCTGAAGGAATGAGTCATACTTATATATAAAACATGCATGACTCATAAGAATCATAAATATTGTACTGATCCCAGTGCACTGGTAGGAAAATTAATCTTTTCAGATTAAGACTCTTGGTCAAAAGGAAATAAATCAAATACTAAGATATATATTTCTGCACTGACCTTGAGCTCTGACCAGTTTATCTAAATGAAGACAGAAGTCAGGGGCACCGTGCATGTAAACACTTGAAAGTGTGTAACTGGACAAAACACTTACCGTTCCATCCATCAACCAGGTCTGAAAATGTTGCCTTCCAGGAGGAGGGTGCTCTATCTGTTCTCCACACTGTACAATAATCCAGTTCACCAGCCTAGACTCTAATTCCGGGTCGTATTTCTGTTCAATCTTTTCCTGAACTTCTCGGCTTAAGCCATAGCTTGGTCCTCTGTTAGCCATCTCTGGAAACAAGGTAGAACTTAGTGGGCAGAGTCCCAGTCTACACCTTTGAAGTATGCACAGGAAAATTAAAGAGTAAAAGAGTGAGCAGCCTGCCCTAAATGTTAGACCGTTGAACAGATGTTCATCAACACTGAAAGTAACTGTATGGCACCGGTTAAAGCTGTTCCACAGGACAGGGGAGGGATCAGTGAGGGAATATTCTTTTCCAAAAGCACAAATCAGCTACAACATCTCTTTTAAAAGGAAGGAAAAAACAGCAGTCCCCCCTGCCCAACCACAAAAACAGAAGAAAAGCAAGATTTAAAACACAGTAGGTTTTAAAGAGAGGCTTCTGCTATGTTTACAGAGAATACAATAGGGTTGTCAGATCAACGTTATAGCTGCCTGCAAATCCAAAAGCACTTTAAAATTGCCTACCTAATACTTGCTAATAAGAAGAAGGTTGTGCATGGGAGCTCAGGCAATCCGATTAAAGATGCAGTCAGTCTTCCTCAGCAGAGATGCAAGGATGGATATCCAGAGATCAGCACACTGAAAATGCGAAGATGAATTTAAGAGACAAAGGCTGCCACAATGCCCTGCTGCTGCTGCAGCATCGTGGTTTGAAGAACAGTGTATTGATTTGATTTTCCTCACATATGAGGAGGGTCAGAGCAGGGGCGTTGCTTAGAGCCATTAAAGAGACCTGCCTCCTCAGTCACAGCCCGGGGATCCTGTTTATCTCACCCATCTGTGGTCTGTTTTCAAGCATCTTTCCTCAGCCTTGCTCTGCTCACCCCACCGGCTCAGATCTACTCCACCTAGTCTGCATCAACCCAAACTGCACCAAGCATCCCAGTGACAGATAGGCAGAAATACATACAGAGGTATTCTGTTAAATGAAGGTGACAGAAATTACCACACATCTAGTTTACTTTTAATCACGAGCCAGAAACAAACCCTTTTTCTTCCTGTTCTGCATCTTGATGATAACAGGCTGAGAGTGTGACAAATAATTTCTCCTCTTCCCTGTTCAAACGCTGATAAAAAGTTTGAACAAGGGAACAATACGATGATGATACGAAGTGAAGGAAGAGAAGGCAGGTAGTAGAATATTATTATCACCCTATCATCAGTATATGTTAGGCTATCAAATAGTGGAATGGTGTCCTGAAAAACAACTCAAACCACTAAAATCAAGGTGAAATCACTGAAAATTAGAAAACCTACTATAAAGCACAAGGATTTTACTTTCTGCTGGTATGAGTCAGCTAACCTCCAGTGATAGGAAGGGACCTATGCCCATGTACAGGCATTTAAATTTTGATTATACCACTCATACAATGTGGAAGGGGAGAGAAAAAGAGTTAAGACGAGACTTTTCCTGCATTCTGATTTAATCCTATATTAAATAAAACCACTCTTGCTTCTTTCTGAGTTACACAAGAGTCTGTCAAATGTCTTTCATTCATGCTGTATTATCCACCCTGGTATGAAAGAGTTTCCTTTTGGCAAATGATTAATATTCAGCTTCATATGCAAGGAGGTTGATAAGCCTGAGGTGGACACACAATCAGTTTGGCCAACAAAAGTTCTTCTGCTACATTCAGAAAGGAAAAGAAAAGGGGAAAAGAAATACAGTTCCTTGTATATCTGTTTCATAATGGGTTCTTCATCCATTACTTTCTCATTTTAAGATTCTGAATTCTCAGACTTATACTGCTTCTGATGCTGCTGGGCTTGAACAGACTCAAGATATGAAAAATTTAATAGATGACCTAATTCATTGTTGTCCTCCACAGGCATTTCATTTAGTGCTTTCTCTTCTCTGCACTGGTAGTTTTAAACCCCTATGAAACATTTGATTACATAACTCAGAGCATGCTACGTGACAGGGCCACCACTTGAGCACTTTCCATCTCAGTGAGCACGGGGCTGAAGGCACAGCGGATGCGCAGGAACCAAGGCTGCAAGCCCCGCCTGGAGATCAGAGAAGGAGCAGGCTGCAGCTGCAACAGGAAGAGGCAGAATATGAATCTGACATCTTTTCCCTTCAAGCAGCTGTTAGGGGCTGGGCTTCACACTCTTTGGCCAGTCCCACAAAGAATAAGCTTTATTTTGCACTTTCAGATCTTTTTGTGTTCTGTTTAGAAGGGAGCTACCTACAACGCCTGGCTGTTTCTGGTCACACCAGGGTACTCGGTGCTCACTGGCAACGAGATTTCATGAAAGTCACCTACCTTGGCATCAGCCTCTGACTCTGTTTCCCAGCTTGGGGGCAGGGATGAGTAATTTAACTCTCCTAAGCTGCAGAGCAGAGGTCTCCCCCTTCACAGATGTTGGCTATGCAACCTGTTCTCGAGGGACCATTCCACACTGGGAAAGCTGAAAAGCTTGTCCATCAATATCAATTTTTAATAAAGCTTTGAAAAACTGGAAAACTGCAGAGGATTGGAAAAATGCCAGCTCTCCAGTATTTTCCAAAGTACCACTAAACAAATCATAAGTCTGTGCCATCAGTCCTGGAGAAAACAATGGAATAATTTTTTTAAAGTGATAACAATGATGCAATTTACTAAAAGCTCTGTAATATATTAGAGTTGGCTACTCCATGACATGTTGATTAGGGAACTAAACCAATTCTGAAACAACATGACACATTAGAGAGATTAAAGCTGGCTAACTAGTAGGTCCTGTAATATGACTGTAACTGAAAAATCATCAATGATGGTGTATATTTTATTCAGTTTGTACAAGAATATGTTCCCAGGCCTGAATTATTTAATGTTATTAGAAGTCACAAAAAAAACCCCAGGCTCCTAAGAAGATCCCAGCTCATGTGAGTAAGCAAAAAAGATAAAGAAACCTCCTTGAAAGCACTCTAGTTGGAAGCAGACAAAAAGGTGTCTTACTGCAGCCAAAGTCCAGCCATCACTGAAAAAGTACTTTTAAGAATGCAGCACTCTGTCCTATGACAAAACAGATGTTAAAAAACATGCAGAGGATGATGAAGATAAGATATTGGGTAAGACACTGTGATTGAAGGCCTTGGCTGAATAAAACATGGCTGAATAAAACCAACAGCAATGGGAATATCATATCCAGTTCTGACAATTACTCTTCATAAAAAGGGTGGAAGAGTGAAGTAAATTCAAACAGTGATTCCAATAACCGGAGGACTGAAAATTAGAGCTTTTACAGTAATCACTTCAGAAGGATTATCTGTTTATTTCACCAAAACCAGAAGTTAAGAAATGGCAAGCACATATGCCTACAAGTTAAAGAAAAACTGAAGGAGCTCAAGTTCCTTATGTCAGACACAGGTAGATTAAAGCCTGGTGGTTAGAAGTATCATGTGGAAGAAAGGGGCAGGTTTACAGTGCAAAGGTACTACCATCAGAATGCTTCACCTACTGCTTCTAATGGATTTTGTCCTCTTATTTTTCTTGGTAACATGAGACTGGAATTTATGACTAAAAAACAGAGATGAAGCTTGAATAACTGAAGTAGTATTTCATACCTGTAAGCACCATGACTCATCTTATGCTCTCAGATAACCACAATATTATCCTATAAATTTAAAAAATCTTTGTAAGCCTTTAAACAAATGCTACCAGTAGCAAAACTGACACTAACTAGCTTACTACCCACATGTAGATCCGGGGTATCTTGATAGCTTTCAATGTCTTCCAACTAGAATACAGAAGGAAAAGTAAAGCTTACCCTAACCTTTGTCAGATTCAGTGTTCAGCAATTCATTCCTTAGAAAGAGCCTGGTATTTCAGCTATCCCAAGCACAATCTTACAAAGTATGGTGGGTTGAATCCCCATCAGACAAAGCTATCCAGCAATAACTGTGAAGTCCAGGCTCAATTTCCCTGGTATGCCACTGTAAAATAATGGACCTTTCATTATTAAGTTTAAAATTAAAAAAACCCAAAACAAAAAGAGGGAGTTTTCCAAAACTAAGTTTACAGCACCTTCCTTCATAAGGAAACATCCAAGGACCTGCCCAAAGATCCTCCCTGCATGAATGTCTATGTGTGATGTCAGGTTTTCTAGAGCTGCAGAGAGCCTGCTCAGGTCCAGTACAAGTTCAGTTCAAGTACAGGGCCTTTTCCAGGGAGCTTCAAGGCAGGAAGGTGCTCTGCAGAGCCTTGGTTTTATGCACGGCCTTGCTTTGTCATAAGATACCTGGAGCTGTTCTACGCAAGAGAACTAGTCAGGCTAGGGGGAAAAGCTAGTTTTGGAATATTGCTCTCTTTTTAACTGTGCAAAAACAGGTGGCAGAGTTAACAGAACCAGTGGACAACATTAATTTTAGAGATTCTAACTTCACCATTACTTTGAAATCTACAATCTAGAGATCCTCGAAGAAAAAAGTGCTAACTTAAGTAAGTATCTTCCTTCCCAACTGCAAAAAGGTTTCTTTGCCAGCTCTGAAGATGTTACGCCCCAAGCAAGTGCATACTTTGAACACCTCAAATTTGGGTTTAAAAGAAAAGTAATTCAGGAAAGAAGGACATTCCTATTTGTGTGACAAAAGAGAATGCACCTCTACTCCAGCCTGCAGAACAAGGCAGCTCCTAAGGCTGCCATGAACAGGAGTGTTTCTGGAATTTGTAAATCACTGACCACCTTCCAAGCAGCTTGCCAGCAGAAACAGTTACCACTTAGCACTGGAAACCAATTCCTGTGGATTTAATTATCAGCATTCCACTATTCAGGATGACCTTGGAGGTAAATTGCACATTTGAATTCTCAGTACGTCTTAAGTTTTGTGCTGGATTAACAGACTGTCTTGGTTTGAAAGACAGGTGTCTGCTAAGGAAGGCAGGAGCCTTTCCTTGGAATGGAAAATGTAACCCCATTCCCTCTGAATTATTATAATTTTGAAATTAAGGGGTTTTCAGGCAATTATATGAGAAATAGGAATAACAGCTCTTTACTAGTATATATAACAAGGCAATAACACAGAAACATTGGCTTAACCCTGACAAAGTCAGGATATGACCTGACACCCTGCCGGGTGGGTGGTGGTAGCAGTCCAATTAAATGGTGGCTGCAGTCCTCTTGAGGTGATAGATATGGTTCTGTTGAAGCAGTGATCCTGTAGAAAGGTCTGGTCCTCCTCAGAAGGTCCAGTGGTGGTTCTGTAGCTCTTGTCCTCTGGGAAAGCAGAGGTAAGGTAGGTAAGGGCTGCTTGTGCTGTTCCAAACCACAGATTATATCCAGGTAGGAATGCTTGGTTCCTCCCCCCAGGCAGAGCATCTCACAATGGGATGATGTAATTCTATGAGTCATGCAGTGAGGCTTGATTTAACAGAAGATATCTCCCGGAGAGAGTTATCAGGGATGTTTCACAGAAGAGATAAAGAACCCTACCCCACTTGGTTTCAACAGATGGTGATAGAATACATACTTTTGGTTACACCTTGCATTGTAACCTAAGACACAGACTCCTCTGAAAGAAACCCAAAAGGTGTCATATCGGTTGCTTTTCTGTCCCCAACTAAAACAGTATCTCCTGAGAACTACTTTGGTTTGAAAATTATATATTGCAATACACATTCACCAGTAGAACAGAAAGGAAGTTAACATCTTTATTTCACTGAAACATAGGTCAAAACGGACAACAAAATTTACAAACAACCTCCCCTGCCAAAGATCAAATCCTCTAACTACATAAATGCTTCCTATGGTGAGGGATTTAGCTTTGCTGTAAGGAACTTTCTCAAGAGCTACTGTCCTAAGGACTAGCACACTCTGGCACACTTTCTGCCAGCAAGCCATAACCAATTAAACCCCAAACCCAAGGATTCTTGTAAGGACAAGATCTGATCCTGGGCAGCCTTCAGGGACTGCTTTTCCCAGGCTAAAATCTGGGCAGGCCACTTGCATCACTCCAACCCCGAAGTGTGCTACTGTTCAGCAGACCTTTGCCACTGACACGAGCACCTGCTCCCACCCCAGCAGGCAGCAGTGACCTTCTCATGTTGCCTAGTGGGAGGCAAGTGGACAGCATGGTGCAGATCAGAAGGCCCAAAAAGAACACAACCTTTCACGTGCTAGCCTAGAAACATTTCAAATATGTATTTTAATTTCAGAACCAAATGACTGGAAGTTTTAGGAGCTGTTATTTGCTTTTCCTTCCAAATATAAATGCAGAGCTGCCTGAAGCTCCTTGCCAGACACAAATCAAGAGACTGTAGCAGGTCGAGAATGTGTCTACCTGTGAGCTGCAATTACTGCATCATATGGAGAATGCCTGTTTCTCTTTAATGGAAAAGAAGCCACTGGACAACATAAGATACATATGCAGGACTTGAAAGAGAAATACAAGGTCAAGCCTACAACTAGACAGTAAGTCCTGCAATTTAGATTTATGCATTATGTGACCAAGGTTGTAACATTTTTCTGTTCTAGACAAATACATATTGAAGAGAGATGAGGTGCTACAGTCACAAAGTAAATCTGAGCTATAAAAACTGACCAGCAGTAAATCTGTGAGCAGTGCATTTCTGTCCTTCATCTCTGCCTCTCTTTCCTAGAAGTAATCTCTTCCCTTAGAAAACACCTGCCAGGAGCAAAGTGCCATGGACAGGGGCATTAAAACCTCATGATCAGCAAGCCGGCTGCCATTTAACTTAATGGCTGAGTTCCTTCTGCCTTTCCTGTCTCTGCTGGGTTTGAGAACAAACTTAGAAGGGTGAGAGTGCACACTGATGTTTGGTGTTTCTGTCTGCATTCCTTACACAGCTGATGAATTTTCACTAAGCCTTGGTGAAAGTTTACATTCATACACATGTTAATGAATTTGGTCATCAGCACAAAGCAGAGAGATTGCTCATCTCAGAGTCAGGTCAAACACAGAACCCTCTTCTATTTCCCCAGAAGCCTTTAGTGTAACGTAACTTTTCAGCACTTAAAAAACTAAAAAAATGTGAAAGGGTAAGGTAGGTCTCTGTAACAGCACAACTGAGTAACTTAGAAAACAAATTGAAATCTCATTATTCCCCAGGGCACGATTTTCCCTCCCGTTTGTTTGGGTTTTTTTCCTGCCACAGAGGAGACAGAAATGACAAGCACAAACCTAATGCAGAAATTCTGACCACAGCACTGGTTCAGAAAATGTTGCAACTCTGTCCTGCAGCATGACTGGAGCATTGAAGATATTTGAGCAGCTGCAGATAAACCACTGGTTGAATGTTTCTCTCTAAGCACGTTTTAATTTGATATGAAAAGTATGGTACCATAAATCTTTTAGCCCCATTGAATAACAGCATGTCCAAGAGAGCATGTAACCAAAATTAGCATAAAAATGAAACAGCGGGAGGTGGTTCTTCTAAGACCTATCCAGCTAGGCTTTTTTTGTGAACACTGCCTTGTTTGCATTTAGTGTTGATGCAAGAGAAAATAGCTTAGCTAAACTGAAACTACATGAAACACTTAACACCAATTAAGTTAAAAAAACCCACAAAAACCAAAAAAACCCAAACCAGCTGGTGTGTAATATAAAGCCAAACAACAGCAGAGACAAAACAAGTAGAATATTTAACAAGATAGAAATACATGTATCTAAAACTGCTTAAGTACAGCTCAATGCAAGCAGAATAAGAGCACTTGTTTATTAGGAAACAAGTTGAAGAAGCTTTAGAAACTGATTATTTTATGCAAATCAAGCTTATTGTTGAGGGAGTGTACATGATGTATTCACAAAATATACTTTGCATTTGTCAACAAATCAGAAGTCTGTTTAAAAAAAACCCCAAAACAACATAAGCATTCATTAAAAAGGATTTTAAAAATCTGCACCATGCAGAACTTTCCAAGTGTGTAATACCCTATTTTAATACAGTATCTCTACAGGGGAGTGAAATACTAGCTTTTAAATATGACTATCACTGAAAATAATTGCTATGTAGGCATCTACTGGCAAAGAAAAAAGCAATGCCCCAGGCATTAACTCAGAGGACAAAACAGTACCAATTTGGAATGACACATTAATAAGTGAGTATCACATTATTCCACGTTGTCAAAACTTCCTGGTGGGTCAACAGCAACTCAGAGGTAGGATGTAAACCTCCCTAGTTATCACTATCCCTCCTTTCAGCCATCTGAACATGTCAAATTGCCAGCAGTCAAAACTCTGGTAATTTCCAGCATGAACACAGGGAAAATGCTTATGCTTGCAAAGATAAATACCAATGGAACTACCACGGCAAAATCAGAGAAAAAGGTCTGTCTGCTCTCTCTACCTCAGAGCCAGCTCTTTGTATTTAAGCAAACCAGTTTTACAAAAATAAAAAGCGAGCATAGAGAGAAGGACACTAGCATTCCCTGTTTCAAAACACTACCTGGAATACTGGTTTTATGAAGAAAGTATAATCTCTGCCTTTGCATTTAGGCCGTATGTAACAAACTTTGTACTGTAATACAAATTATTTAGGCCATACGTAACAAACCGTACTGTAAATGCCACCACTCATCTCCATTTAGCCAGCAGAGAAGGAAAACAGAACTGCAAAGTGGCAGCAAAACCCCATCCCCTAGGATCAAGTTTTCAGTAATGCTGTGGTTTCACCAAGCGATGCTGTTTTGTACTCTCAACAGTGGTGCCAACCCTGTTACACTGAATTCTCCCACCTCATGTTATTACAGCAGATACTGGGGGGGAAAAACACAAACCACCACCAGCAAACAAGGAAAAAAACCCTCCTGAAAACTATTTACACAACTGCTCCATTTCACATTTGCTTTCAGCTATCTTGCTCTAAGGCATTGCAACAGACACCTTACCTGTAAAATATCAATTATTTAGTAAGGGCTAGCGTGAGGCACGAATACAATGCAACTCTTTCAAGAGAAATACACAGCTGCAGTTTATGCAGGCACACAAAGCCTTTTCCTTGTCTGAAGTATTACAGTTAAATTGAATGTTTACAGGTATAACACCCTAATAAAAAAAAAGGATCAAAACTTTTCAGTCACTGAAGTAACTTTAATATGTGTGAAGAAAAAGTACATCTATTACAACTGGTAGCTCTGGCATTAATTAAAATTAATTACTTTGGAGTTACTGCAGTCCACTTGTTTCAGCTTTTTCTTCCTAACAAGCCAAAACCAATCTAAGATGTGAAAAAACTGGATTAAAAAAAAAACTATCATGGCTTAGGGCAGAAAGTTTTGAAACAATTTTGATTTGACTGCATCTTTAAAACTCGCAAAATCTATTTTTTAGCTTTTATCAGATGCAAGTGATACAAACACATATAGAGATGACAACTGCTTAACTGTACATAAACGTTAACACAGCTCCAATTCCAGGAATGCAATTTGCATTAACTTTCTCAAAAGTTAAAAACACATTCC
Source organism: Gymnorhina tibicen (assembly GCA_013399875.1). Lineage (NCBI taxonomy): Eukaryota > Metazoa > Chordata > Aves > Passeriformes > Artamidae > Gymnorhina > Gymnorhina tibicen. The sequence continues at coordinate 667,578 of VXAZ01010351.1, read as the reverse complement.
AGGGGTTTTAAAGCTTAAGTGAATTGCATGGTGATACAAACAGAAGAACAGTCTACACCAGAAATACTTGGGAACAAGATTTCATGATTTCTAATTCCTCAAGCAATTATCCCAATCTAGATTCTCCTGAGCTCGATAGAGTATTTATAAGAGCATGTTGTGACAAAACAAGGCGGAGGATAGGTTCAAACTGAGAGTAGGTTTAGATCAGATAACTAGGGAAAAATTCTTTACTGTGAGTCACTGTAACAGGCTGCCCATAGGAGCTGTGGGTGCCCCATCTCTGGAAGTGTTCAAGGCCAGGTGGGGGCTCTGAAACTAGTGAAACGTATCCCTGCCCATGGTATGGGAGTTGGAACTAGATGATCTTTAAGGTCCCTTCCAACCAAAACCATTTTATGATTCTATGACTATTTGAGTTAGGGAATTAGTACATTTGAATTAGAAAATTTGCATCTAAACAAGAGCCACCTTTTTTTACTCTTATCAAAATACAAATTTTTTACATCACACCTGTTTTTTGCAGTATTGAAGCCTAAATAAATCTGTACTTCACAGGAACTCATCTGAAATTTAGATTATGCTGTTGCTGTTTATTTTTTAAAATTTAGTTGTTTGTGGTGTTTTTTTTTAAATTAAAACCCACTACCTCAGCACCCTCAGCAAAGCCCTATTCAGAACACTTCTACTAACGTAGCTAAAACTGAAAATGACAAACTTTCTAGAAATACCTTACCCTCAGTAGCTTTAGTCTTTTAAGGTAACAACAGTGATGCCATTTACTACTTAAAATAGTAATAAATAAACCCAGAAACAACTGTATGGTTTTGACGGATGTTACACATTAAGGCCAGCCTGAACTAATTCCAGCCTCTCACCTAACTTCCTCTCTCTCAAGTGTACAAATGGTAATGTACTTCTGTACAAAAAACAGGTAACAGTCATATTTCCAATTAAATCAATTTCCTATTAAATTCTATGGATTTATATTATAAGAATTATCCAACTATCAAGTTCCATTTACAATTTCTCAGGATTGGACTCACGCAGCTCAAGAAGACTCTGTTCCTGGTAACCTACAGCTCTCAAGTCATGGGAGAGAGGCAGTGGTGCCCTGTGGCACCGTACTCCCCACTTTGAAGAAGTTACTATTAAAGTCATCTCACTGATCCAGTTTCAGTTTACACTAAGATCATATATTGTTCCCTTAGCAGTAGACCCACAAATAAACAATGACAAACAGGCATGTTTGTCAGAACATGGAGAAGATGACACACACTCTCCTGGTAAGCACAGATAAAGAGCTCTTAAGGCTTTGAGGCCCTGTGTTCTTAGAAGTCAAATTCTTCCCTATTGTAGTACCCCAAGCACACCATCAGGGTGTGCCTTCCACTTTTTAATTTTAACAGCACTTCAGAACAAAATAACCATTTATCTGAAATCTGTTTATTGTGTTTCATGGTACTCACTATTCTAATAACTAACTTCAGTAAACATTCAAGTTGTATTCTGCCTTGCACAGATGGTTTCAGACATACGATACAACGATGTTACAGCAGAAGGACAGTAATAGGTGTCAAAGATGTGAAAATAAAGTTTTACTGTACAGGCCAATAGTAACAAAAATTAACCAAGATTTCAGTACAAAATTGTAGGAAATTTGTGAAAAAAATGGTTAAAGTGTTGAAGGAGAGGTTCTGAACACAATAGCAGCACTCCTTCCCCCTTTGGACTGTGTGCAAATGCAGCAATAATAAAATACCTGTATTTACGAAACAGAGGTAAGGAAACAGCAGATAAAGCTCAGTTCCTACTGTGACAGTCACAGGCCTGCCACCATCTGGGTAAGAACAAGGCTTCTGTTACTCAAGGAAAAGAGTCAGGTGTAGAGTTCATGCACTAATGCTACTCTTCAGCTTATGCTACTGTTGACAGCTTGTCAATTAAATCATCAACAGTATTCACAAGGAGTTTTGTATCCTCCTTGTCACTCATCCGATGCTGGCCGATTTTGCGGAGGATAACATCCACGTCCTTGCTCAGAACACGATCAGCAACTTGCATCGAGATCTGCCAAGGGACATCACCATCCTTCATGCCATGGATAAGGCGTATGGGACATGTTACAGGAATAGGACTATTCAGCACACAGTGATTTTCTGCTTCTCTGATAAAGTCATAGGTCAAGGAGTAATAGCCTTCCTCATTATGCTTTGTTTGATACTTCCATTCACCCTTTTCTTCTATTTCTTTTTGTGCCTGTTAAAAAAGAGACCAAAGAATAGACAAAACAGATGTTAGGAGTACTTAAGAGTACCTCAACTTATTTCTATTTTAAAAGCAGTAAAACTCTCCCAGGCATAAAATTTCACAGAACAGAAGTATATTCCTGTTCTCCTCACAGCATCTGAGAAGACAAACCCCCTACCAGGTCACAAAAGTTGCTCTCCAAACCTCTCCTTTAAATTAATCTAGTTAAAATTCACCAATGAAATTAAGTTTCTTAGCCCGAATCTATCAGAAAAAAAAGATGTATAGCCACCATGAACAGTAAATCTCCTTGGCTTCAATCAGTTCACTGATCCTCAAACAAGGAGAAATCCTAGGGAAAAGACATTTTCCAGTGATCAGTCTTTTCAGTCTTTGCCACAATAGGTGTCTCTAAATACTGTATTTCCAGATTCTTACTTTAGTCCTAAATAGTAATACTGACACTACGAAGTGCCTTAGAAAAAACCCAAACAAACTGGGAAAATATTTTAATTATTCTAAAGCACACATTATTTATTGCCATGTAACACCTGATTTACTTTCCTGAAGACTAGACATTATCATCATCAAGGAAGAATCTCAGAGGGGCAGTTCCTAAATCTTACAGTCTTTACAAACACACTAATCTGAAGAATTTCCTTTCTATGCACACAGCCCGTCATACTCCTCTCATCCAGTGCCACCTCAACTACTTTAGTGGCTACTTCTTCATCCTTGAAAGCACAAGGACCCAATTGCAATGCAAATATAAGATATTCAACACTGAAATCTAATGGACTGCTAACAGCAGGGATCTGACTTCACATCCTCTAAGCCACAGGAATATAAGCACACTCTGGCTAGTGCTCACACTAGCCTCATAGTGTAAGCTTCTATTAATCGAATACAGAAAACTTACCCGAAAATCTGCAGGAAAAGCACCGTTTAAATAACGTAATTTCTTAAACTCTTGGTAAGATTTTTAGACTGCACAAAAACCAACCATCAACATTTACCTCAATGGGAAGCCTCTTAAAAGTCGTTACGACGTGATCTGCTGCTACAGCTACTCCAACCAGAGCAGCTACTTTATCTGGGCGTGCTATTGCAGCATGAAGCATTAGCCATCCACCCATGCTGGAGCCCACCAGAATCTGGAAAAGAAAATTTAAAAAGAGAAGAAAATATAGTGTTTTACAGGAAATGGCTAATAGGTTTTTTCTTCTTGCACAAGGTATCAGTTTTCACTTGGTTTAATGATTTAAACCTTGGGCATAATCCTGCTGTCCTTACCCAGGCAGAACTGCTGTCACCTCCAGTGGAAATTTTGCCTGAGTAAGCACCACAAGATCTGGTATTTATTATTCTGTTTGGCATGGCTGGTTATTGCTGTCTGAGACTGAAACACTGTAAACAAAATGAGAGTTGAAACAATTCAGTATCATATGCATACTTTTATGTTTCCTTCTCAAGATAAATGCACATGGTAAAGGCTCAGTGCAGTAAAAGAAGTAAACAGAAGCAATTCATAATACAAAATTGTTTTAAACACAATACTAGGTATTTCTAGGTTGTAGGAGATTCCAAGTTTCTCACAGTAATTTCTAAAGTAACTGAAGAAATCAAATGCTGCTTCTCCTGTCTTTTTTTTAAAGCTATTTAATCATACGGAGTATCTTGTAATCATCTTGCAAATCCTTTAATTAATGCATCAGCAGGGGACGGTGACACGCTTTCTCATTAAGAGGGCTGCACTGCACTGGAACAATTCCCTGTCCCTTGTCAGGTGGCACCTCCACCATGAGGCTTTCTCACTCTCTGGGACAACAGCCCTGCTCTGAGCAGGAGATTCCAATAAACGACCTCCAGGAGGCCCTGCCAACCCATGCTTCCATGATTTGGTGACCTACCTGCTTGCAAAAGAGCTCCTATGCATACGATCTCTCAAATGATTCAGCTTGAAAGTGAGCAGGTGTCAGTTGTTCAGCAAAAGCTACTGCTGACCAGAGCTATTATGGCATATTTTTGATCAATGTTCTACCCTGAGGGAAAACCAGCATTCTATATTTAAAAATAAAATATAACCTGTGGTCCATCTGTAAGTTCATCCAGTATAGACAGAACATCTTTTCTCCACTTCCCAATTGTACACTCTTCAAATTTACCATCTGAACTTCCACATCCTGTATAGTCAAATCTGAAAAAATAACCATCAGCATGAAAGTCACAGTACTGTCTATGCAACACAGACACTAACTAAATACTACTGAACTAAATACTACCATATAATCAAATCAGCAGGGGACAAAATACCACACTGAGTACTTTCTTACTTGGTCCTGTTTATCAGTAGGACCAGAAATCATGTAAAAGGGGTTTAAATACAACATACACAACTAAGTACTGCAGCATCCTCTTATCATTTGATATAACATCATAATTTACAAGAATAGACAAAAAAAATTCCCTTACAGACAAAAAACCCCCCTCAGATACTTCAATTTTAAAGGTATTTTTAAAATGTACAAACTCTTTCAAACACTGAACCCAAATATGAAGACTTACGACACACAGAATTCAACCTAGTCTATCAAAGGACAGCATCACCAAGCAGGGGCATCTAAACCCACAGAAGACACAGGGTAACTTTATCAGACTTGGCAGATAAGGACAGTGCTTATAGCGGTAACTTAAAAAACAGAACTCCAGGTCCTTCATTTTAAATTTTTGTGCCTATAGCCTGATTGTAACATGTAGCACTGGCTAGATCACAGAAAATTAGAGAATTTTCTGAATTACTTTAAGAACATATTCTCCTGATTTACCTCAGTCTCTCTACTGACAGAAATCCTACATTTGGAAATGGAAGAAAGACTTCTTAGCTTGTATACAAGCTCCCTCAGCACAGGGAGCACCCCAATCCAAATGCCAAAGTTTACAGATTTGTGTTAAAACCCCTTCCCCCAACCCATGAGACTAGTTTCATTTTCTCCAGAACAATACTCCTGCACGTACCTGATGAAGGCATGACCTAACGATTTGCAGAAATCTTCAAGGGCAGTTGCTTTCTGACCATTCATATTTGAATTGAAGCCTGGAAGGAAAATAACCCCTGGACTCCTGCCTTTTAGTTTCTGGTAAGCAATATTTGGTCGATCTGGTCGAGTAAGAAAGCTGACTGATGACTTCAGCCTGCAAACTAGTAAGAGGAGCTGTTTAGTACAATCATCATGGTAACCTTATCAGAAACTCAAGTATTTTATAAACACAGGGTTTGGCAAATATTATGTGAAAATAAGGTATTTTGGCTCAAGAGAGAAGAAAAAAGCATCTCCTATATTCTTTAATGACTGAAAAGTACTGATGAACCTGAGAAAGAAGGTTTATTTTGATTCTTTCTCAAATCACTAAATGCCAACCATGTAGAGAGTTCACTCAGCAATTAGCAAAGTGGTTGACTGAAAACAAACACTAAGGCTTCCCAGACTTCATCAGTCCTCATATTTTATACCATCTTGAATATATTTACTCATTTCACAAAAAATCTTCCCATTTAATATCTGCTTAGTTTAACTTTTTATTTTCAAAAAGCGTAATTTTGAGACTAGAGTACTCTGTGTAATGGAAGTTTATAAGTACATGAGGTGACAAATTTTTCAAGAAAATTAAAACTGAAGGATAAAACTGCACCTTTATGAAAACCATGGATCCACAGAATATATGGAGATATAGGGGGAAGTTCATAATCAAGAACTGGGAAAGAATCTTGTGACTAACTTTTTCATGATGAGCATAAAATAACATTAGCATTGTTTAAAAGCAAATAAAATAAACAACATCAAATAAGGAAATAAGATTAACAAGAGGAAATGTTAACTAATTAATAATTCTGCTGAATCTCAACAGCTGCTACAGGATTTAATCTAACTTTAGCAGTCAATTGTACCTCTACTGCAGGTGAGCACAAGTAATTCCTAGAGAGCTGTTAAGGAGACTTAATCCACTCTATTATCCAACTCAGCAAGGTAATTTGTTAAACTGAAAGCCTGGTCAAGTCTTCTAAGACTTTGACACTCTTAATTCTTTGATTAGAAGATGACTGGTTCTTCAACAGTGGGGCACAGGAACTATGCAACCCAAAATAAAGAGTCAGGGCTTCCTAGGAGTATAATAACTGGATAAATAGTGCAAAAAAAAGCCCCAACAGTATCACACCACTTAACTGTTCTGCAGCCTTGAGTTCTGTTTTGTCACTATCAGAGAGATTACATTCAAGGGGTTTTGGGGGGTTGGTTTGTTGTTAAACTTGGATGTGCATGAGTAAGTGTGGATACATAACAGATACAGGATGCAGCCAGCATTCAGCACTTTCCTACAGTCCAACAGAAATGGTATCATATGAACTATAGATTAAAACCATTAAATTGTGCCTCAAACAATAAGGTAGTTCTTTAACCTGCTGAGGCCTGAGTTTATAAAGGTGAATGCCTGACACAGTAAAGGTATTCAGACGCATCCACACTGTGGCTTTTGATTTGTGTGTGACTCTAACTAAGCCAGTCACTTTTTCAAGTACCAGTAAGGGGAGATACACCAAGAAGCGCTAAATTTAATAGAAAAATAGTTAGAAGGATTTTTCTCCCCCTTAAGCCTTGATAGCCATCTCTGAAGGCACTGGTCTTCCATGCTGCAGCACTCTGTAGGTGTCCTCAAATTACTTTGACACTGGGCAGAGTTCCAACTGCAGCTACAAGACACAACCAATGTCTAAGCTACTTCACAAATTATTCTTCCATTTAACAAGTTAATGGAAGTGCACCAGCAGCAATCCCAACCTGAATAATGCAAACCCCTAAAGCAACCACCCCAGCCAACCCAAAAGCAAAGCTCACTGAAGTCACCCTCCCAGATTTCTCTTTAGACAGACAAAACCATCAGCAGCTACCCAGTAATTTCTCCTCCCCTTTTGAGGAAAGACCTTGGTAAGAGCAGGGAAGCATTTCTGAAGGGTGCAAGGCAAGTATTAGCGTTTATTAAAGCAAGTTACAGACAGAAGGTGATAGCTACAGGAAGACTGCAGACAGGACCCTTGCCTGATGGTATCTATGGAATTCTCCTCATACCGGAATCACTGTGCATTTTTATGAACACCAGAAACTGTGATTGAGGCCAGTGTTCCATGTCAAAGCCAAAGAAGTCCTCCAAACAACTTTGGGAATGTTCCTGCACTGTGATCTGCCCACTGCCAGCAGCAGCAGATTAATGCTTCTGTGACAGGTAATGGACTCAATGCTGTCCACACCTGATTTCATGCAACCACCCATCCTCCAGGAGTAAGGCAGGCCAGTGCTGCCAGCAGGAACCGCTGCTTGGCCTGGTCCCAGAGCACCCAAACACACACTCAAATAAACAGATAATGTTACTGTTACAAACACACAGAAAAGGAGAAGAATACAGCAACAAAATCTCACTGTATTCAAGCTTTTACACAGCTACAAAATGTGCGCCCTTAGTGGCAAGTAAGTTTTACTTACTGAGCAACCTTAGATGAGATTCATCTGTCCAACTAAAGGCAATGAATAAACTCAACAAGTCAGACAAACACGGGGTCTGACACAGCAAGAAGGGGCACTGCGTGTTTGGGAAGAGACTGATCTCACTCAAAAGTGGATGCCACCAAAGCTTTTCAGGCGCCTGGCGAAGCAGTACAGGCAAGCACGTTTCACACCCGATCAAGCGAACTGGCGCACCCATTCCCAGCTCCTCAAAACGCACCAGGAGCAACAGCTCAGAGCCAACAAAACACACGTGGGAAAGCAGCTGCCCTGCCCTGTGCACAGACACCGAGGCACCCCCGCGGGGATGGCAGGGAGGAGAAGCCTGTCAGGAACCCCGTCGGAAGGGAACCGAGTTTAAGATCCCCATCCTCACCAGAGGGCCGCGCCCCGGCCCTTCCCGATGGAGAGGGCGCTGGAGGGGAGGAAAGGGTGTCACCCGCAGCTGCCCGAGAGCCGCCCGGCGGCCGTCACAGCCGGCACCGACACACATCCTCTCCCCTCCGAGTGGCGCCCCTTCTGCTCCGAGCTTCTCCGGGCCCGTCCCTTACCCAGGAGCGCCCGGGCCGCCCTCAGCAGTGACAACGATCCCGGCAGGGCCGAGGCACGGNGCGCCGCGCCCCGCCCGCCTCCCCCGGGTAAGCAGCGACGGCCGGGGCGGGGCGGGCCGCGGTCTGCGGCCGGTGCCGAGAGCCCTGCTGGGAAACTGGAAACAAAGTTTTGTCAGTAAAAAACCCCGCAACGTTCAGCGTGCGTTTCCCAGCGTGCGTGCTTCCCCAGACCCAGCAGTGCCTTGTAGCCAAGAAGGCCAAAGGTGTGCGTTGGGAAGAGCATTGCCAGCAGGTCGAGGCAGGTGATCCAGCCCCGCTGCTCAGCACTGGTGAGGGACCTCTGGAGTGCTGTGTCCAGGTCTGGGCTCCTCAGTGCAGGGGAGACACGGAGCTCTTGGAGCGGGTCCAGTGGAAGGCAATGAGGGCAATTGGAGCACCTCTCTTAGGAGGAAAGGCTGAGGGAACTGGGCCTGTTCAGCCTTGAGAAGAGGTGGCTGAGAATTAATGGGCTCATTAATGGGCTCGCACCTCCTCGCCTTCTGTCAGCCTTAGGTATGTGAGCACAGGAGCCAAAACTACGTCTTTATGCACTGTACCTTTTATATACAGACCATGGCAGCCACAAAGAAAAGAAAATAATAATAGAATCTCCAAATCATTTAGACTGTAAAAGATCTCAAATATCATCAAGTCCAACCTTTGACCGAGTCAACTAGACCATAGCACTACATGCCACATCCCGTCGTTTCTTGAATATCTCCAGGGATGCCCCTCCACCACCTCCCTGGGCAGCCCATTCCAATGCTTGACAACCCCTTCTGTGAAGAAATGCTTCCTGATGTCCAACCTCCCCTGGCACATGAAAATGAACGCTAGGAAAGGTCAGCGCCTGCCAAGGTAAGGATGTTTTCCCATCCAAGCACCAGGCAGCAGCTGCAGGTCACGGGACACAGCAGAGGAGGTTTTGAAGACTGAGCCTACGTGGGTTGCAATTGCCCGAGAGCCTTCAGGGTAAGCAGGTATTTGACTCCCAGGCAGGTAAGCTTGAAGGGCTTTTATGATCAGTGCAGACTGATCATAAAAGGGGGTGCTGACCACCATGCTCTGCTTGCGTTATCTTGATGTCCACCACGACAGAACCCACCCCACTTCACGATGATGATGGCAAACTTAGCAAAAAGAAGTCAATCATAAAACCACACTGGTTTTCATTTCCACAATGAGTTAATACTTCCTTCCATTCAAGTCATGTCTAAGTCAAATATTGGGAAAACTGCAAAATCCTTAAACTCAAGCAATTTCTGGTTTATAGTTAAACAAAAAAATTGCCAATATCCAAAGTTGGTGATAAGTTTTTCAAACAGGTTCATAAAAAATGAAAAAGGTATTGTATTATATACATGCAGTAAACAGACTACACTCCTAATTTCACTGCCCTCCAAAAGATTATTTTCCATAGCTCTTTTAAGGGAAAATACATGGAATAGTTAAGTGTTACCGGAAAATACAACATTGCTTGCATGACGTACAAATAGTTGTATACAACTATTTAAAAGGCAAGCAGAACTATCTCAGGAAAATGCAGCAAGAAGATATCTGAAACAAGTGTATTTTTAAAAATGTTTATTGAAATGCCTTCATTGCATCATGCAGGATACAAAAATCATTATTAGAAAACCTTTATAACTATGGAGTAAAATCAGGATACATCAGGGAAAAATAACTGTATAAACAAGCAATTTATTTCTGATAGTGTTTTAAATTATAGATTACAGGCTGTGATCTGCACAGATGATAACAATTATCTTGCAACAACAGTCTCTTCTTTTATGATTCAAGTCGAAACTGATGTTTGTCATGCTAGAACAACCACATCAACTGTGTATACCACAAACCTGTTCATTACAGTTACAGGGTTTAAAAAGTATAAAAAAAATATTCTGCCAGCATACTTCTATTCTGTTTTCAGTTTATTTGTTTAATCAAAAGCCATTAACTTTTCATCAAGGAAAAAAACCACTAATGTGCTTTCTTCTAGTACACAAACCACAGAGCATGTAAGTTTCGATTACTGAAATAGAACCCCTTTAAAGTCATATGAGACTTTCTTGAAGTTCATTTCAATTAAATAATTTATATTTTTGCAGTATTACTCAAGGACTTGGAGGTGATTTTAAAATAGGAGACCACTGCACCCTCAGTATTTTTGCTGTTTTAAGGAATCTCAATCCCTACTACTTCCAAATTTCAGGGGTTTTTATTCATACACTGCTTAGTGTAAACTCTTAGAACTCACCTCTCTCTTTTTATTCTATTTGACAGCATTATTCTGTGCAGATATATACTAAACAACAAAATAACTCTCTGTGACTGAAAGCTTGGCTCCAAGGAAGTCAGATAGGTAGAGATTTTGGTGCTGGCTTCAAGGCAGGCAATGTTTGAGAGATTTCAATAGTGTTCACTTGGCACAGAGTAAGATTAGAACCACACTGGGACCTTACTACATGAAAGAAAATTGCTGTAGGGTCCAGAATCAGTTTATTCTATTCAACAGGGAAGATTAAAAAAAATCCCTCTTTATGAGGAAGTTAATACATGTGTTTCCATTTCTCATCCTTGTGGAAAAAATGCTTATTTTTAAAGCTATCCTTCTTTTTTCTTTTTTTTTGTTGAGCTCCATAGATGCAAACTTCAAACATACAGTTGTTGCCACTAAGTGCTTGAACACACAGAATATCATAACAATTTAATTACATTAAAAGTCATTAAGAGTTTTGGCACTGTCCCCTTACAGAAAGTTAGGTACAACTAACAATATGAAAACATAAGGGAATCGTATAACTCTTTGGCTCTGTTGTAACACTTAACTACTAAGGCAAGAACTGTGTGTACCTTAGGGCTGCTTTTTGTTTGTATTTTTATAAAATACTTGACTAAAAGTTTTAAAAAGTCACCTAATCATCTATAAATGTCAAATGTTGCATATTAAAATATATGCTTATTACACCTTTTTGTTTCACAACTAGAATTTTTGCATACCAGTGAGAACACACACACTTGTAAACTGTTCAGTATAAGTTTATGAAGACATTCTCTGTATAAGAGAATTTGTAGAAACTTATCATTCAATCAAGATACTGTAATTAAAATTGCCTGATTATCTGTTTTGGAGCACTATGATTCTCTCAACAGCTTTAGCTTGTTCATTCCTATAAAGATCAACTAAAACAGGTAGCAACCCCCCCTTTTCAATGCATTTGTAACCCCCTCTCAATCGGAGGTTTTGGGTGCACATCATAAGGAGGGTATTTCAGGGTATTCACTGGCTTTTCAGCTGTCACTAGGTATGGCTAACTTCATTAGTTATGTTATTGCAGGATGCCCTATTGCTCCCCTTTTATTACAACATGAAGTGGGTGTAGCCTTCTGCGCCTGTAACGATGACATCCATCCAGATCCTCATGGCTTCTGGAGAAGGAGCAACCATGTAGTAGATGCGGTCATGGGTCTTAACACTGAAAGTCAGCAACGGGTTGGGACTCTAGAATAAAACACAAGGAAGAGATCAAAAGAGTGAAATCGAAGCCATTTATTGGTACCAGAAGTGGAATTGCTTACAGGGATATTTATGAATAGGGTTAAGAAGAAAGATAAAATGCTGTACCACTGCGTCTTACACTGCAGCAGAGATGCATTTAAAGTGTTTGCAGCCACCATAAACACATATTACAGCATCATTCCAGTAGACTATTATACAGTACTACAGGGCTCCAAGCTGTTATTTCATGCCCAAATAACTAACTCCCCCACTCTGTCCAGTGGCTTTCACAAACTGCTCACAGCTCATTTAAGTGACAGATGAGAGGCAGGGGGTGCCATGAGCACAGTCAACTCCCTCCCTGGGACAGAGGCATGGAGCCAGCCCTTGACTTGTCCAAGCCACTGATTTCAGCGGTCTTGCCACTGGACTAAGGAACTACTTGCAGCAAATCCCACTTTGCAGGTAGACATACTTATCTCTGCTTCTTATCAGTATAAAAAAAACCCCAAAACAGTGCTAACCATTGATTAGCTTCCTCTTCCTTTTCCTCCATTCCAGGGATTTAAAAAAATATATATTTCTTTTTTTTCCCGAATAATTTTAGCTCTCCCTTTAATTTTACAGCAGCTACCATACTTTGGGTACTCTATGTGGTATGTGGTTAAAACAGCAATAACAAAGTTTACCTTATATGCATTCTTTAGATGATCATAATAGACTTCTTCAATAGCTTGAAAATATATTACACCTTTTAATTTAGTTTCGTGTTTGTCTAAAATGGAAGAGAGAAAGACTTCAGAACTGAAATGAACAGTAAGAAGCAAAAGCTTAATTAGCATTTCCATATATGTTCAGCTGATACGTGACTTAACAGTTCTGCTTCTGAAATCCCACAGAAACCTTCAACCTTTCTTAATAGTTTGTTGGTTTTGTTGAGAGATGCATTTTTGACTTTAATATGTTTTCTTTTTCACCCAGTTCCCAAGGATAAAAGCTTTTGTAATTTCCTCATGTATTTCCTCATGCAAGTCACTCCCTTCACTGAAGTGTCTAAATGTTATGGAGGGTATTAGCCCACAGAAGGACAGATGTGTCTCAGATACATCCACTCTTCCAATTCCATGAAAACCAGCCAGACTTCATACAGTTCTCAGGCTAAGACCTCTAGTTTGCCTTCAATGGAAAACTGTAATGGTAGTCAAATTTTCAATGCAATCTGACAGCAAAACCTTTATATTAGAACATAATTTGTGCATGTACTTTTAAAAAAATGGCTTCTTCACATGTGAACTAAACAGTCACCACTATAATGTTTCACAAGAAAAAGGAGAGGGCAGGGCAGCGTCCACCCTCCATTTTCCTGCAGTGGAGAGAGAAATTGTTAAGAAGCATCCCAACTGCATGTGGACACTGAGGGGCAAACCTCCTTTCACTCCCAGCACTTTTGTATTAGGGGAGTATAATGCTTTCTTGCCCCCAAGTTATAGTATCATCTCAACACTGAACAGTCAAGCAGAACATCTTTGTCAGTCCCATGAGGGATTCTGCTGTCATTTAAACACTTGGGGAACTCAGCTTACATCCTACAGATAGCTGCAGGCAATTCCGAAAGCTTCATATGACGGCAGAATGAAATCACAGAGAGCAAAGGATACAGCTTTGGGAATCTTCCTGCCAGGCCCCAGAGGAGCAGTACTGAAGCACTGAGGTATAGGATTATGAGATTACAGCACACATTGTACTGAGATAACACCGCACTATACAAAGCGTACTCTCTGTGCAGTACAGGTAAGCAGGGGAACCACTCTCCTTTCAAGCCCCACCTGGGGCCTTGGTTACAAGACTATTTCAGGTACCCACAAACTCCCATCTCAAGAGTCTTGGCAGAGTTCCCTGAATGCTTCAGTTCAGAAAGTGCAGATGCTTCAGTCGCTGCACTAAGCTGTCAGACTTCAGGGTAAGTGCTTTCTTCAGTGCACTGGCAGAACTAAAGCAATATATCAGCGCATTCACTTAGAGTTCAATTACTCTGAATTTACAGCACCAATATTTATTTTGGAAGTCTACTACGTATTTAAAGATCTAGATGGATCCTCACTCATACAAGCAGCAGCATTTTAGTGCAGCTGGTACAGACTTCTCATAAAACTATGCTTGTTGGCTGGAGTCCTTGAGACATTAGAAAAAGTTTTCTTTGGTAATTGAAATTACATTACAGCAACTGTACTGCACTCAAAAATGAAACTGTTAAATGTTAACATAACTACTACAAAAAGACAAAAAGATCAGTACCAGATGGGAACGCTGCTGTGTGTTACAGGCCTTCCTAACCAATAAACCAGATGTTAAGAACAAAATAAAAAAATGTCTGTCTCATTCTTCATCATATTACTGCAAACTAGTAAGAAATATTCAGTGGGTATGTAATGAATGAATGTAATGAATTCAAGTACATGTTTTAAAAAAGATATAGTGCAACGCATAACCCTACAATCAGTTTAAAGTTCCTTATGAGTTGCTGGAAAGCAGTAATGTCATTACAATAAATGAAACTGTTTGGGTGGTTTTTGTACTTGGTGCTTTCTTCTGCTTCTTAGCAATGACCATCCTCCATATGTCTCTTTCTGGACTCTCTGAACAATAAATATTCAGATCACAATGTAATTTTTGTGGCTTCCTCTGAAACTTCAAAGTCAAACCACGTGTATATTTGCACAGCATTTGGAGAAATATGTATGTTCTTAATTTCCCCATTTCTGGGTTTTCCCCCGAGATAACAATATAAAGTAATGCTTATAATGGCTCCAGATACTGTATAACAGAACTTAGTGTACAGAAACCTCTTTGGAGCATTGCGTATTCTTTATCTGAAATTCCTTACACTTTCAAAATAAGGCAAACTCAAAAAGTCCCTGTGTGTTTAATTTCCTGAAAGTTTTTTCTTCACATTAAGCAGCAGGATTGCAGAAGCATTCAATTTTATTTTAATGTAAGTATAATAAATTATATTCTTGTATGAAGGGTACAGGAAATTCAGTCATTGGGGGAAGTGTATAATATTTAAAAATAAAATATGTGGACCCATTATTCTGTGTACTTGTAACCTGATCATCTCCCATTTTTTTCTCTTGCCCATCTGCATCTCTTTCTTTATTTTGTTTTGTATGCTCAATTCTGCCTTACCTGCCGTGAAGATTGAACTCTGTAGGGAAGGGTTCACATGACCTCTAAGTGAATGGATGAAATTGGAACCTAAGTTTTATCTGGACTCTCTACTTGTTCATAACTCAGCTGAGTTTGGTAAGAAATAGAAGAACAGACGAACCCTAGTAGCAATCCTGCAACCTACCTGCATAATAAGTAAAAGTTCTCTTGTTTCTGTCAAAAACAAACCACCGTTTTTTCCACGTTTTAATTTTTCCTCCCATTTTAATCAGGAAGCCTCGGCAGGTCTTCTCTGTGAGAGAAATGTGGTAACAGGTCTCTATGTTGTGCCCAGCTGTTTCAATGTGACTTCGTAGGTCAAAGTCCTCCTTTCTAACAGGCAAATAGCGAGTCAAGGGACGGGCCTACAGGAAAGAAAAGAAAATCATATTATTTTTAAAAGAAGCCTTATCATCTCGTACTTTTTCTGCTGTGAGATATAACTGAAAACTGCTCATAGGGTCTAAGAATAAATGTAAGAAAAATAAAGAGCTTTTACTGCAGCTCTAATTTTCTTGAAAAATTCTTTAAACTTCTAACTTTACAGTGTTGGCTAACTTTGTAAAAGCCAGATAGAGCATAGAAGTTTCTTGAAATCAACAGCTGACAAGCTGGTTAAACAGGGGCCATAGCACAGAAAAGTTGTCTTAGAATTAAGACATTAATTAAATATAAGGGTGTGTTGCTACCTTAGATGAAGTCCAAGAACTTCATATGTAGGATGTTAAGCAAACCCTTTATTTCTCTGGATTAAATACTCACTGCACACGTCACTCTTTAATTTTAATTCTACTGCTACAGGTATTTTCATGCAGAGTATAATACATAAATAAATAAGAACATGGTATTGCAGGAGACATTAATAATGGGAGTGAACTGTAATCGCCAGCTAGTTTCACAGAGATTGCAGTGAACAAAACAGAATTATTTTCTGCTGAACAAATTAACTGGGATATCTAGTTCACAGTATGGTACGGAGAGCTGAAGTGCATCCTTCTGCAAGAGACAGCAAAGCAGTGCAGGACACAGTGCCTCATTCTTGACTGCAGTTCAAGACTCTGCATCAGGCCTGGATAGTGTCAGCTGGGAGAACAGGAAGGAGGAGATAGTGATTTGGAACCTCTGCCAACTGAGGGAATATTCTTGTTTTCTGTGCCTGGAGGGTCTATGCACAATCACCACCCCCTCATGTTAAACACAGAAGACAGGTCTCCCTGAGAAGGCTCCTGCTGCAGTTGATGCAGAGAGAGGCTACTTTAGAACAGAAGCTGATTTTTGAGGCTTTCAAGATCTGAGAAAGGAGCTCGTATCTCTCTCTCCCTCTGGACTCCAGAGAAGTCAGTGACCTGGAGAAACTAATCTGCCCCTGGTCCATTCCTAAAGTTAGCCTGTTAACTCCCACCGTGAGTCTCAAATCAAAGGGACTTTCCCTCATTGCATTCGTAAGAGCCTCTTGGTGCAATAGGAGCTTTGTTGCCCACAAGGACTCTTAGCACCCTTCTAAAATTATGCAGTGCTCTATGATACAAGCTGCCACCAGTTCTGGCAAATGCAAAGGTGGAGTTTCTTCCTCTCGTTTACGTTTCTAAGTGTCAAAAAGTGCTGGGGGAAAAAAATTGGTCTCACTGTACAAAGGAAAGAAAAAAGAGAAAAAATCCATCATTTTTTGGCAGATGTGTTTTTGTTTTTCTGCCAATTCAGTCTTCAGCCTCTCTGCCAAGTCAGCCAATAAGCAGTAAGTGACAGGACATTCTATTACAACACATGCATGCTCTAATTTGGGATAAAGATATCAGCATTGCATTGTTGTTTACGCCATACTTGAGTTGTCAACAAAATTTCTTAGGAAAAAAGAAGGCAACCAAGCAAGTAAAATTTAGCATCCATGATTACATTTTTTATAAAAACAAAGGAATGAATATATTTAACTAGAAACAGCTGGTTAAACATCAGCAAAGGTAGCACAGATAAAACCAGAAAGATATTCCAATATGATATGGAGTCTTCTGCACTCAGATACATCTATTAAGATGGATACTTTGTCCTGCTCTGGTATACTAGCAATGACTGCCTAATCTATTTGCTGTACCTTATAGGTATTATTGGTTTTGGAGGAATAAACAAATAGGTAAGAACCTAAGCCTACAGAAAACTCAAGGTATCTCTAAGCCCAAAGAAGCAGCAAAAATATGTAGGAGGTAACACTTTAAATTAAGTAATGTTTCTCATGTTGTATAGTCCCATTAGCTTCAGAAAAAAATATTTACTCTCTACTGTAGATGTGGAGCTGAAAAAACTTCCTTATCTGTCTTTTTCTTTTCAGTCAAATGTTTAGAAGTAATAATTCACATTTCAAAGTATTTTATGTATTAAAAGAAAAAACAAAACAAAACAAAAAAAACCCACCAACTCCACACAAATGGTTTATAAAATTAACACGCTCACAAATTTCTGTTGTTCTGGCCAAAAAATTCTGCTCTGCCTATATTCAGTAAGAAACTTTATAGGGTTAATATTGATACTTTATGTAGAAAATGCTAAATAGATACCTCTGCTGTTATCTAACTTTAAATGAATACTTGGCTCCAAGAGCCCAAACATACTTTTAGCAAGAGAATTGAACCTCAGAAGTACTAAATCCATCTGTTCAGCTGAAAGCAGTTCTGTTTACCATTGGCAGAAATACACTTAGTCCTTTCTGTGTATGAAAGGGAAGTCTTGCACTTCAAAACCATTTCACATCCACATATCTGACCTGTGCTCTTTGTTTCTCACGTATTTTGACTTCCTTTTCAATTAATTTTTGCCTCTGGCTCGTTTCTTCCTCCAGTCTTTTCTCCAGTTGCTCTCTGCGGCGTTTTTCTTCTTCCAGAGCTCGTTTCTTAGCTTCCATCTCCCGTTCCTAAATACCACAGCACACACAGAACTTCAATTATATGTGACGCTATAGTTAGGGATGTCATTTCTAAGCTAGGGCTAAATAACCTTTTGTCCCTTAAATAGGCAGAAATATATATCCAGCACAGTGGACTGAAATTCCAAATAAGAATTGCAAATAGAAATGAAGGTTCTTCTTAAGCAGCTCCCCCAGCAGGTGTCAAACTAATGCTGACCAAGTTTCTGATGAGATTTTACCATCAGCTCGCCTTTTGAGATAGCAGATATTGCATATGGGCTCAAGGTTGTAGTGTGAGGTGAAGCCAAGGGGGAAGAGGTAATGTTTAAGTGTCTATTAGGTATAAGTTGAGTAGGGTTCTATGTTGCATTTAAGAGAGTATTATCCAAACTAACGTGCCTACTCTTAGTTACTCAAAATTATGCTTACCCTGGTCTCAAGAAGCCGAGTCTTTTCAGCATGCGCTTGTTTGAGAAGTCTCTCCATCTCCTCTATTCTTGCAACGTTGGAAGTGCTAGCACTGCAAAAAACCCCATTATTTCTTATTTAAAAGAATAGCTGGTGTTTAAAGAAATACTTTGCAGTCCAACATAGTTTAAGAATGGAGTTGATAGTGTTCTGATCCAATTCAATGCAGTAGCCACTAACAAAAAAAGAGGTACCTTTGGTGAGTTGTGAATGACTATAGTGGTTCTGTTTCTTCTGTACTTCGAGCACCCACAAATATTATGCATTTCTAAATGCATAAAAAGTGTTTCTCTCACCTTAAACATGGTAAAATAAAACTTGCACATTTTAAATAGGTCAGAACAAAGCATCATAAATTGCTTTCCTTTAAAGTCTGATATGGCTAGAAAATATTCTCAAACACCATCTAAACCAATCTGAATTAATTTTGTTTAAGGGAAATTTTGTCAAGGAAAATTAACTGCCAGATTTTATCAACAAAATCAGCTCACACTCTTTTCTTCTTTCACCAAAGTTTGCCTTGTGAGAAACAGAAAGATCTGTTGTAAAGATCTGTTTCTGGTTTTCGTATTGATTTGGGCTGTTTGTTTGTGTTGCTTTCTTTTGTTTTCCTTCTGGCATTGGCTGCAAGACTCAGAGGGAAGCAGAAGAACAAACAGCATCAGAGAAATTCAACAGCTCTTGGGGCTCCCCAGTCCTGGGCTGGAGACTGGACTTACAAGATGGCCTGAGGTAGCTCAGACACACAACACTCTCCTTTCAAATGGTCAGAGCAAACAAAACAAAACAGAAAGGTTCTCTAAGGTGCCATAACAAAGGCACATTAGATCAATGCACAGAGTTAATTCCCAGCCTGTTTCCAGCTATCAGAAACTTGCTGACTATCCATTTAAAACAGAAATCCTCAAAACCTAAGTACTAATGTTTTTCCTTTTAAAAAACCAAAACCAACACCACCTAATGCAAAAAAGGCCAAACAAACCAGCCAGCAGAATGACTGCCACTGGTATTTTCTGAAACACTTAATACTGCAGTGATAATAACTAAAAGGGGAAATCAGGGGGCTTCCCTGCCACAGCAAACAGATGCTAAGTAAAACAAAACATGCTATCCAAAAAAGCTGTCCTTGGGTTCACAAGGGATTCATAGTGCTGCAACAAAGCTGTATTTAATTATCAGCCTCTGTTTATGCTTCTGAAATTGCTGGGGCTGGACTGTGAGCAGGAATGAAAGCACTACCATAGTGTCAGAAATAAAAAACAGACTGTCAGGAGAAAATTGTTTGCACACAATTTTGAGACTCATCTGAACTTTTAACACAGATCATGGAAATTCCTTTCATCTGAGAAATGGTGTCTGAGCTGACAGCCTCTGAGGATGAGAAAAGTAAGCCTTTCAGTGTTATCTCTTCATTTTTACTGACAGAAAAGGGAGAAGAAGGGTAAAAAGACTGTTGGAGGAAGCCTAAGTGTTTCAGCTTTAGCATCTAGTTGGTTAACACGCTGGACTTGTAGCACAAGTGTACGTCATCAATGGCAGATATCCTTGAGAAACCTCCTATCAGAGGAAATCCCCAGGAGGAAGCACTGACTGCTCTGTAGACTTCAGCATTATCACTTAACTTTCCTATATTTTTATTTTCCATCTTTCAATAAACAGGTGAGATGTAGTTAAACCTGATTATGAGAAGCTACACAAATATGATGCCTGTCAAATGATCTTACATTTTCTTAACCAACCAGCAGCATTCACACTATCAACCGGTGTCAACATGTGCCTATGCTCTTTTTTCATTATGCCCCTATGACCACTGGAGGATCAGAAGGAAAGAAGATTTACCTGGAAATGTTATCTGGTGAGCACGCTGATATGCTCGTCTCCATACTGTCGGAACTGTCTAAGCTTAACGTATCAAAGGCATGGTCCTTGTAACTCCGATCTGGGTAATGGAAACTGTTCAAATACACGTTGGATTCCGATGCTGTTCTGCTGTAGAATTCTGGAGACTTCTGCCTTTGGTTTTCACAGATGCGCTGATGGTTATACCCTATAAAGCACAGAGGAAACACTGATTTTACACAAAAAATTATGTGAAAGGAACATAACTTGTTAGCTGCACAAGCATTTTGAACATCACCTTAGTCTTTACTGCACTGTGACCAAGGTACTACAATATTACGGTTAATTTTACAAGTTAATCACACTGAAAGAAAAGCTTTAAATACCTGTTTTATCTATGATGGATTCAAATATATGCACATTAGTATAGCTGACTTTTCAGTATATGTTCTTGTATGTGTGTTATGGAAATCTGATTTGAACAAATGAAATTTACATTTTAAAATGAAAATCAGGCCTAATCTGGAAAGTAATGCAGTTAAATTCAGGGATTTAGAAGAAATGACAGTGACTAATTAGAGAAAAAAGAAAAAAATCCTGATATTCAATATTCTTGAGTATTTGGTTGACTTTATTGAATGTGGATTTTTTTTGTCTGTTTGGGAAACTTTGCCTTCTGGTAACTGCAATTGGACTTTTAGTTTCAGCTGAAATAATACAGGCTGCTTGTTACAGAATCATAGTTACTTGTGTAGAGGTACTTTACTGGAGTTTTGAAACTGCAGTTCACCCTATAGGATTGAAGCAGATCCTTATAGCTCAATGATTTTGAAGAAAAAGAAGGTTCGTGCAAAGGTTCTGCTGTTACTTTTCCACAAAACCTTTTTTTTCTGAAAAGTCATCCTTCTTGAACACAGGGAACTCTGTTTGTCTCTCTGAAAATGTCTCTTCGCAATTATTTTTATCTCATGCCTCCACTGCACTTTGAAAGTAATGCAGACTTAGAGAGAGGTTGTTGAGCTTGCCTGATGAAGAGGAGAGTATAATGACAGTTGTCATTTTAACTGCTGAAGTATTTTACAGTGCTCTCTCAAGGGTTGTTCAATCTATGTGATTACAAATGCAACTGTACTGCTCATCTTTTCCTTCAATTAATGCAAGAAGTGAGACTTTATCACAGTTCTGAAACTCAGTCAGGTTTATAATGTTCTCTGCACATTTCTGACCCAAATTCTGAGCTGCTGGCAGAGCTGGAGATTAGGAAGGACTGACAGACTACATGAAAACCTCACATTCTTACAGGAAGGCAGCCAGTGACATTCCACATATTTAAGATAAACAGACACAGGAAAAATGCAGACAAATGTACAAACGCAGCAAGGTCCAGATAAAAGTTTTTACTAGACACCATTAAGACAGTGATGTTAGGAAAACATGCTTAAAGTGCAAATACTTTTCTGCCTTATTCTCATTCCCTATCTGTACATACAAGGTTACTCTCTGGTATTTTTTGCCATGCCAGAGCTGGGAGAGTCCCAGTTCAGAGAGCCAACTCTGCAACTGCAGAGCCAACTGCAGTTATCTGAAAAGTGTGTCTGCAGCTGTATAATTAAAGCGTGTCATTAAAGAAACTGTGCTCTACAAGCATTTCCAAGGTAGTTTCCTCCTCACTTCCCTCTGTACCATACAAAACTTTCTTGGAGATAGTTAAAGCTTGTTTCTGAGGAACTAATAAGACTCGCCTTTTAAAAGAACACTAAATTTCAATAGAAGTTCAGTTCCATCGATTAGTAAAAGAGACAAAAGGGACACAAATACACCTCAGCAGTCAGAAATAACAGCATCACACAACACAGGTGTTACTGATTCACATGTGCAGTTTGCTTTTGTCCCCTTATTTTGGCAAATGCTTCTGTTATTGCCGATAAGCAATTACCTTTCAGACTCGAACCTTTGGAATGACTAATTGCTCCTGTGAAATGGTAATCAATGATTCATTAGGGAAAGAGAGAAAAAAATTAATTACTGAAAGAACTTTATTCAAATGCATGTTTTTCTGTTGAGCCCTTTACAAATCCTTGCCTACTCAGAAATCTTAATTCCGTATTTTATATTTCACTGAAGAATAAACCCATCTAAAAGGCACAGAGCAGTACAGCAGCTACAAACACTATCCCTTATGATAAAGAACCCATCTTTGAGGAAAACATTTATCAGTTAAATTTATGCAACCATGCAAATGTAACTAAAATGTAAATGCAAATGTAACTGCAAGAAATCAACATTTGTTAGGTTTCAAAATGAGATGCATTCATAGAAACAAAGCATAATTCCATGTTCTCCTTTTATCTTCATGCTGTAAGCAACAGGCAGCTCAAAGCTCAGGATCAGCTGCATACCAACACCACCAGACTTCACAACAAACCTGCCTCCATTTCAGCCACACCTACACACCGGGCAGGCACCATCTGTTGTTTAAGGAATTTTAAACTGCTCAGGTGCCTATTCACACAACATGCACTTAAAAATATTAGACTCCTTGTAAGATCCAGCACTTAACTAAAATTTTCCTACAAGCCAAGATTTGTATCAGTCAAGTCTAAGCTGATACAGGAGCTAAAAAGTTTGTTGTTGCATTGGTTTTACTACAGAGCGCCGCTGCTCTGCAGCAAACCCGTAAACTTAACATTGTTAACAGCCATACTGTTGAGAAAAATATTGCAAATATCCATAAAGCCACGTCATCAAAACAGAATATTCCAAAGGAGTTACTGCAGAATCACAAAAACCAGGTATACCACCACAAAATTATGGTGAGGGTAGAACTAAAGGTGAAAGCTGTTATTAAAAGTGGCACTGTCAAGTATGCAAAAAACCCACTAGTATTTTATGAAAATGATCCCATTTCATTTTTCTTTTATTTTTCTTTTATTCCTATTCTTTCTTCTTTCTCTTTTTTTTTCCTTTTTAAAGATTGACATTAACATGTCAAGATACATTTGTTGTGTGGAAACATGCCAAAGTAGGAAGCCCAAGACTGTCTACCTTGTCATTGTCACCCACAGATCTGCAAAGATTTCTAAATTTTCTGCTCTACTTGTGTGGCTATGAGCAAAGAAGCAAAAAATTAGGCCTGTGCAAAGCCACAGCTCTGCAGATATTAGCGTAAGTCAGAAGTTTTGTTGTGACAGGTTATCTGACAGCAGGAAAAAAGTATTTTTGAAGTGCTATCATTATTTAACAATTATTTAGAAGTTTTTCATGAGTCTGGGAACTACTTGACAGTGCTGATGCAACGGGTACTTTTGGAAAAACATCACATGAGAGATACAGCCAGGGAAAGGGATGTTTTCATACCTTTTCTGTTTTTTCCTGAGTTTGACAAGAAAAAGAGTGAAAAACAAAAAAGGCAGACTGCTTTGAAAAGTTTCTAAATTGTTTGTACAAATATCCCTCGCTTGCAGTATACTGTTTTTTTATACAGAGCTTAGAAAGGACACAAATTATCATCTTGCTTCCCTGTCCCAAGAACTTTCTTCCCAGTGCTGGTTAGTGTGTCTGGTCTTACACCTTAATTCCCAGCTAACCATTCCTTTTTCCCTTCTGGAGTCCATCCTGCAGTCAATGGGACTGCACTGGCCAACCCTCCTTGCTCCTGCCTGTCCTTGTGCAAGCTTCCAGCACCCAGCACCCCCTGGGAGCTCCAAGCCTCCACCTGCACAGGGTGAGGTCTCGAGATTGTACCAAATAGCAGCTTCTTCATTCTTTTTTTGCATATGGTTTGGTTACAAAGGCATGTACACAGCAGGTGAATTTATAAATACAGTCCTTCAAAAATACCTCATGAATGGCTGCTAAGAAATGCCTTTTTCCACTAATGATTTTAAACAAATATGTGTCCTCTAAAACATTTAAGTTGCTCTTAACTCAGGCTATGATTCCTGACAGTGACTGTTTCTTTCAATAACAATTATTGAACTCACAGGACTGACTGAACACCAATTGATAATCCTGGAATACAAACTATTTAGTACTTAAAAATCTATGAAAATATTTACTACTACATCCAGCCTAAAATTTATTCACAGATATTACTTGTTCCTGCATAAAGAAAATGAGATTGAAATCCATATTCAAACCCAAGTGGCTGTTCTTAATTTCCTGATTTCACTTTTAACTTTGCTTTTTTTCAGCTCAGACTTTTACATTTACCTTCTTGGACTGAAATAAGAAAAACTGGAGAAATCATATTAGAGAAAACTCATTTCAGACCATGACTACTAGTTTAGTGATAACACTCAGATAATATCTTTAAACCAGCTGAGCTGCTACTGCCTCCACCCAGCACTGAATATACTTGTTTTCAGGTCTATATGCACACACCAGAATATCTGGTCTAGAACTTCGCTCAGTGCTGTCAAGCCCGAAGGAGCACAGGAAGCTACTAACAGCACATCTGGAGCACATCATCCTCTTTGGACAGCAGTTTGTGGGTCACTGCTTGATAGCCAGGGCTCCAGACTGAGTGGATGAAGTGGCATTTATCTTGTGAGACCCTGGCTCTCCCCTGAACCCAGTTCCAATGCACTGGGTGCAGCTCTTATGCCCAAGGTATCAGGAAGCCAAGACGCCCATGTCGTTTGCAATAGATCACCTTGACCACAGAAAACTGATGGAGTGAAAAACCTGTCAAGTGGGGAAAGAAACGCAGGGAAAGCAAGAGCTGACTCACTACACATGACAGGTAGAGAACACTTTTTACCTATACATCACCTTTTTTAGGTGAACAGCTAACTTTTGGAGCAGGAAGATTAGAGAGCTCGTATTATCAGTATCATCAGATTCTATACATTTATGGAGTTCCACTGATTTGTTAGTAAATCTTCTGAAAAATAATAATTTAGTCTGAAAAGGCAAACCTGATCTACCTCAAGAATGCTTTCACAATAAGTAAGCTGTATTTATTATAATATAAACATTTATCATTGAGTGATGGAATAGAAAGCATCTCCAAGGACGTTCACTGACATGACATTTGGCTTGGTTTTCAAAGATGTATTTAAAGACATCTGCTGAAATTAATCTTAGTTATTCAGTCTCAAGTTCCATTGATTTTAGTGGAAGACAAGTAAGATTTCAGAATTTTAATGGACAATGATATTCCATTTCAGTGGTCTTGTGTGGTGCGTTGAAGCAGTACATCATGTTCAAAACACGACGCAAATCTCACTGTTCCACAGAAATGCACTGTCTTTACTTTTGACTTTGAAGAAAGTTTGTTTTCCATGGATATGAAGTGTGAGGGGAAACCAGAAATCCCACCAAGTTAAACTCAGTCCCTTTGCTGCTCAAACCATGACATTTATTAAGGCTTTACCTGTGAGGCTGAATGAAAGGTCCTTGAAGACTGTTTTTCTAGCCCTTCTGTATAGCTGGATAGAAATGCTCTGGGATCTGACTCCAGCCACCTGATTTGGATATTCCTGTCCTTGCTGAGTTCTGCACTGCAGTGCAGGAAGAGCCCTGCAAACACTTTTGTGGTATGTTACCCGGACAAAGATGCTTTCCCCAACCTAGAAACATGGCATTTCAGTGCAAAAGCAGTTATACTCTTCAAGTTCCTCCAACAGCAATAAATTCAAGGAGCTTGAGGTTGAACAGAAAGGGAATAAACCCTTTAGCAACTACTGAGAGCCCACAAACTATGCTTGTGTTTGTATGTCCTTCCCGTCCTTTGAAAATCCTGTGACAGTTCAAATAAAGCACCTGTCAGCAGCATTGTTTCCCTTTGGCAAAGCTGATGTTTCAGAAAAGGACATCTAGAACTGTCCTCTTTCCCAGTACAAATTAATCCCTTAAGGCTCTCTTCATAATTTTCTACTTCCATTCAAACTGTTGATTTTTCAAAGAATAACAGCCAACTAGTATGATGTGCAGTGTAGCACATGATTCCTCAACGGCATACAAAAGTGCTATGCCAACTGTCCCAAAGACTACATCTCTCTCATTCTCCCCTGCCTCTCTTCTTTGTCATGCCATACTTCAATTTTGATTTGTGAGGTTTCTCTCTTTCTCACTCTTAAGACAAGAAATCTGACCCTACTCTTAGATTGTCTTAATTTCACCGTGATAAAAAATGAAACATTAAAAGTGATTTATTTTTAAAAGCCTTGCCTGTGTTAGGTTTGGTAACACTTTAAAGTTGTGTTTTAGGTCACACACTAACACTCTTTGCAACCATTTTACAGAAATATTTCCAATTTTAAATACTTGGTCTCTTGTCAAAGTTTAGCCAAAACATCCCTATTGATTTTCAGACTGAAATAACATCACAATGATGAGTCTGAACATAACTGCAAGCTATTCTGCCTTTGTGCACATATAACATCGAAGACACTTTCCAAGCTGAGCATGAAACTCCTTTTGTATTGTACCTGAAATATGTAAAGATAAGTTAGCCACAATGCTGCAGGTTTGTGTAAGGCCTGCTGCTTAACTACAGCTCAAAACCAACAAATCACAACTGGATCAGCTCTCTAAAGGGGCTGTAGGAAGTCACGATCCTTTCTCAGCTTGCTTGTTCCATCCCTGCATTGAGTCATCTTGGTGCGTGTGACTGACCTCAGTCATCGCTTTGACCTTTAACAGCTGCAAGCTCTGACAAGTCCTATAACAACGGGGTGGATCTAGCTCAGCTCAGGCTCAGTTAGTGCAGTTCTACACAAGGACCTCTTGCACTGATACCGATAATGGTGATGCAGATGCTGGAAAGAAAATAAACTGACAGATGGCACTGAGGAGTGCCTCCTTTTGTAGGTGGGACACTTTTGAATAATACATCTCATAAAGGCAGAAAATATGTGTATCGACTCAAGTCAACAAACAACAGACACAGAATCCCATAGCCTACAAGATCATGTTTCAGAGGTGTAGCTTGCTTTTGGAACCAGAATTGCTGTGTCCCTGTTAAAAAACACAGCCATCTATCCACAACAGAACAGCTCTCTCCCTTCTTATTTTGTAGCCCAAATATTTAAGACCACTTATAACACCACAGTTGCAGCTTCTTAAAGTTATCTCTCTCTGGGGAATTTACCCAGGCAAAAACATGTGCCTGTGAAAAAAATTTTTTAAATCCCAATACAAAAAAAAAGGGAAGAAAAAAAGAAAGCACATGTAATATATCGCTTCAAAATCACTCACAGAAATCACCCAGTTAACACAATGTGCACTTTCAATATACTTTTCTTGTTTACTGGATTATATTTGGTCACCTTGTACTTCAAAACTACACATGCACCTACATCCTAATATTAACATCTTATTTTGCCAATATCAAAAAAAATCAATTACATTTAGAGCTTGCTTTTGTCACCAAGAAATAAATTTTTATTTTACAGGCCTGTTTCAGGCTTATTTCTGAAGAACTGAACACTGATTTTAAACAGAAATGAAACAATGAAAAGGTCTTACCTTTGTGCATCCTTCTCGACTCCGACTCTTTGGTCATGGTTGCCAGGCAGTGAGGAAGTACGCTGCCACAGCTGTTGCTCTGTCCTAATGGTAAATGTCCCTGCAGGAAATTTTGTAAATACGTGCTTAAAACTGTATTTCAAGACTTTTTTTATCAGCAATGGCAAAATAATGTGCTTTTTCATGGATATTAATGTCATGTCATATCAATCAGCCATGGATATTTCCATTGTGTACAGTCTCTATTAGGCCAAAATGTTTTCAAAGTAGTACCTCTACTTTCCCGCTGTTTGTTGATTTACCATGTCACAAATAAAGAATATTTTTCCTTTATACATAACTTTATCTTTACCATTTAGAGGCCTTCAGTAGGAAAGAAAACAACAAGTTGTGTCTCTAGAATCAATTTAAACCAGCCTGAAAATACAATCCTTGAGACAGAAATCGTGCATGTATGATTAATGTACTACAGCACGGCATTTCCAGAGGTCAGAAGAATGGCTGGAAGTACAGAAGGTGTCATATACATTCCCATTTGTTAATAAACCCGAAGTCCTTTCCAACTGAACTTGATACGTGAATTTGGGGGGTTACATAACGCTTCGGGTGCTACCCAGCCTTCCCTCTAACCCAGCACAGGATTTCCTGCAGAGGCTGGAAGGCTGTAAATAGCACCAGCCACGTACTTTGTTGGCGATGTTGCGTCCCAGCGTAGCACTGTTGAAGTGGGGAGACACAGACGGGGCCGTTTTCTTGCGGGGTAAGGTATCGCTCAGGTACGTGCACTCCCTGTGCTGCTTCTTGCGCTCCTCCAGATTTCTGAAATGCTTCACGGGGAATTCGTTACAGTTTTGACAAAAGGAATTGATGCACTTGCTCAGTTATACTCTATATGGAAAATACTGAAGATGATAGTCTGGAAAAGAATAAAATCTAACATACAAAGCACCTCCTGCTTCACAGTGCTTTCCAGCACATTAAAGTCATACTGATTAAAAAAATGCATTAAATTCACGTGCACATTTTATGTACATGTCCCTGTACCTTTGGTGCTAAAAATTGAAGTCTAGTGTAAAAGTAGAACCCAGTTACAAAGGAAAACTTTTCCCTAGAAGTTATTCTAATAAATTGGTAGCATAAAACCAATACAGCTTTTGAAAGGCATTGTTCAAATGTATATGAAAGATTAATTTAGGAGTTCATACACATAAACACATACATTATTGCTGCAAGTCCTCTGACAGTTACAATGGCTCCTGAATATTAATATTTGCCTCTGTATTATTACTATAAGGTGAATTTTTGTTCAGTAACATTCTATAATACATCGTGTTGATTTTTAAATGAGCAGTGCCTTTAAGTGCAACGCTCTGCAAGCACAATCAACTTAGCCTATCACTGTAAAATCCTCACACATATATCAACTTTGTGGCCACCATAACAAAAGCAAACAAAACAAAATAATCCCAAGTTACCAGCTTTGAATCTGTTACCTGTTGTTGCCTGCGGTGTTTCTTAGCTGGCAGAGGTGGAGGTGTATCAGATAAAGGAATAGGATCTACATGAGTAGCCATGACCTCAGGCCAATGGACTGATGGAAGTTGAGCAATAGAGCGAGGAGAAAGAGAGTGAGGAAACACAAATCCAGAACAGAGAGGTGATCTTAGCTTTATAGAAAAAAGAGAAATTACACACAGTGTTTTCTTTTTGGAATTTCTCAAAAGATACGGCACATACAAGCTGCAGTTTTAGCACTGTGTTTGTTGGAGTGTTTAGCAGGAAAGGAGGTGTGCTCTATTGCAACTCTCAAGACATATTGAACTACCAGAAGCAGCACACAAATACCAAATTCTAAACCAGTTGCAGCCTTATTGCAATGCAAAGGTACGTGGCTTTACAATTATAAGGTTATTCTGTTCCTTTAAAAGGGGATTTATTCAAAATTTGCTCTAGTCATTACAAAGGCAAAAATATTCAAATGAACGAGGAAAAGAAAGTAAGCTAGAAGACAGACTGGACAGACTCTGTGGAATAGCTAAGATAGGTAGAAGCTATTCATCTCCCATAACTATTCAAGATATACTTCTACCACCTTACAGGGGGGAAAACAAGAAGCTACAAAACATACAAAATGAACCCCTGAACGCCACTAATCAAGTTGTCATAAGCTTGTCCACAGACTGTTTCCCAAAGGTGCATTACATTATAGTGTTTGGCAGGCAAAGATTGTCACTTAGTGCTGCTTGGGTCATAAGAATTCAGGTTTTTTGGCCTTCTGAGTCCCATCTACCTCATCAAAGACACTTTACAGCTGGAGCAGTCCTTCAGCTTTACTATTAAATATGTTATCTGACTTGGTAACTGGCAGAGGGCAGTTTGCTTTAGGGTCAGTTTGTTACATGTTGAATTACCAAAAAATAAAAAATAAAGAAAATAAAAAGGCAGCCATGAAAGAACAATGCAAACAAAGGGAAATGTCTCTCAAACAAACCTCTTTATTTTGTGGCTGGCTCGTCAGCACAGCCGTGGAAGGCTCAGTGGCAACTGCTTCAACATCTGAGGGGGTCTGAGTGGAAGGGGATATATTCGTGGAATTGCCATACAGCTCACTAATTTCACTTACACTGATATAGCCCTAAAAGGAGGAATTCAGAAGTTAAAAGGAGCAAAAGCCAAAAGACGTGCAAGAGTATTAATGTATCCAGTACAATGAAAGTTAGTTTAGAGTGATTCAGCCAAATATTTGTTATCATTGAAACACTTAATCATAAATAAAATAAAATCAGCATCAAGATTTTTGAATGTTAAATACTTTGATTCTGAAAACTGTTCTTAATTTAATTCCAAAAACATTTGTGTAATCAAAATGGAAATGTACATTAAGTGTCCAAAAGATTTTACTAAAATGCAAACACCCTTTAGAAATTATGTAGCACTTTCTCAGGAAAGCAGATTGGATGGGTGAAAAGGAAGAATAAATCTTGTCTTTATATCTTAACTTTTTTTTGTCTCTGATTAAATAAAATAACCTGATTTGTTTCCTGCCTAACTATTAAGCTAATCTGAGTAAATCAACTGACTAACAGACCTGGGAAGAACTTCTATATGGACAAGCCATTCCCATAAATTACACTAACAAATCTCCCATTTGCATCTTCTGGAAGACACTTCTAGCTTTTATGTTACCAGAAGACCCAGCTAAGATGCTGTTAGGGTTAGCCCTGCAGCCATTACAATTTGCTTATTTTTTTAAAAAATTAAGCAGTCATACAGAAGGTGATGGACTGAGGGATGGCAGGAACATCAGGGTGCTTCTGCCTGCAGAGAAGATTTATGCAAGCAGATTTAAGATGTAATGGCAAAATATAGTTATTGCATGTATTTCGGTGTTAACTGCACAAATGTTTTTTAAAAAGTAAAATATGGATTCTAATCCATTGTGCATAGGCTACCAGGCTGTACAAAGTCAAATGTCATAATCCATGGAAAACAAGGCTATGCAAAAGGAAGAATAAATCACTGTTGAATTAATGTCATAAAGATGAGCTAGAAGTATGTTTATTTTTGAATCAAGATGTTAAGCTGCTTTCACACAGACAGTGTGTGGCAAGGGCTGTGTTTCTATCACCGCACCAACATAGTGACATACCAGTGTGTATACTTCAGCAATTCCATAAGAGAAGCCACAGGCTGTTATAGTATTTCTTCTTTTTAGATATGCCTAAATTTAGCAATGATCATAGAAGACAATTTGAAAAGAAATACCAACATTACTATCTATTAGCATAATTTTCAGTGTATGATATCAGTTATTTCAAGCAGATAAGACAATTCTGGAAAATTATGTATCATACATACAGAGTGAACAAAGCACTCTACAAATGGGAGGCAAATCTTAACTCTCATATTATTTGATGACCCATTAAGTGAGGAAACTGGCTAAGATACTGAAGTTTATCTCTCAAAACATGTGACAACACTACAGTAAAATAGAGTCCAGTATGAATTAACATAAAACTTGCTTAGCCATCTTGTAGTGGCAGTTTATCAGTAACCAAAACTCAGCAATTCTATAATGCAATATTGTGTCATTTTAAAGATATAAACACTTTCACCATTATACGAAAAACACTCAGTTCTGAGTCACAACGCCAGTGAGGATTCACCATGGGGATAAAAAACAAGAAAGGAACAAATGACTGCTATGTGCTAGCTCAGGCCCCTATAACATTCAATTAAATAAATGGTTTCAAGTCGGATTAGTCATCCAAGTCATTTTGTCAATGCTGGACTTTTAAACAGCATTGATTTTCCTCGCTTATTTAAGTAGTGGGATAAGCATCCTCCCTCTTTATGTGAGGCAGTGTTACTCTCTTGCTGTGCAGGCAGTGAGTCAGCTCACAATGCATACAAGAGGGTTACAAATGTGTGCTTTGGTGAAGAGGGCTGGCAAACATTGGACCACAGACTCGATTGATGCAACCCTATGGTGAAACGAAGTGCTGTGCCAGCAGTCTTCTGTAAGCTTGTCTGCCATTTGGTGCCTGATTTTTAAAGGTGCCAGGACAGTCAGAGAAGAATTAAACCAGACCAAGACAAACACAACATCTGGCAAAGGCATTTCTTTTGTAGGACGGAGCCTATGGAAACACTGAGGATGAAACAGATTACCCTTGCTGTTCCTCCTCTTACTTGCCTTGGAGTAAGTCCTAACTGACTTCACTGCAGTGATGGGAATAACACTACTGAATAATCCATTTCATTAAAAAGAGTGTAGCCTCACTTAATGTAGTTGCATTTTGAAGTATGTGAGTAACCAAACCATTATGTGTATGTGAAAAAAACCAACCAGATAGCACCCACTCTCTAGTGAGAGAATGGTCACATCCATCTCAAAAGGAAAAAAATGAAGCTTAGACTTGCCAGATGTCCTGATGGGAGGCCAGATGTCCAGGTCATAACCTAGGACACTGAAAGTCTAAGCAAGCGAGGAGGGGTGCTCAGTCCCAGGGGCATGTCAAATGGCACACCAGGAACTTGGAGATCAGATAAGCAAGATCCCAATTCCCAGGTGCTGAAAGGATATGTGGTTGCTTTAGAGAGCCCAACTTCCCAGAGTGACACCTACAGCATTAGATGTGGCAGACCTTGCTCAGGGCTTCAACACAAGCAGATCCAGCAAGTCCAGCCAGAACTCTTAAGCAGAAGTTAATGAAGCAGCCACAGATGCCTGTCAGTATATTTTAAATGCTAAATTTCCTGCTTACTCTAACTATTCAAAAAAGTGAAACAAATAGCTCAATACGTATCTTAGAACCACAATAGCTTGAAGTCTTCAAATCAATGCTTTTTAAAAAGAACAAAATGTACATTTGTCATGCTTTAGCAAAGGGCCTTAGAATAAGGGAGTGGAGGCAATGATAAAATCTACAGTGCAAAAATAAGACCAAACGATATTTGTACCCGTACAGTTATTCCCAGATCTCATTCTTCTTCACTTCAATGAGGTTTAATTGTCTATTTTGAGAAAATCAGACATATACACACACTCCACACACATAAAACAAATCATTTCTCCACAGCAAGAGATTAAAGCGATACCAGTTACATTTGGAAGAATGTCAAGAGAAGCTATTTTTGCTCACTAATGAATTTAGATTTCTATGAATAAGTTAAAAAAATTGTATGAAATTACTTTGTAAAGACTTGATGACCAGGACTTCACTAAATACGAAATACTAAAGTGCTTTTGTATGAAGCATTATTAAAAGTTAGTTATGGTAAAGTCAAAAGCAGAGAAACTCTTTACCTCTTTCAGACTATTGGGACTGACAGGAAATCCCTTTCCTCCGGAAAGTGTGGAATATTTCTTTTCCAGATTACAGAGATTTTCTTTTTCCTGTTAAAACCAGACATTTTATATTAAATAGCCACGTAGTGAAAATAAATGTTAGCTGTTTCCTTAACTGTGTGAAGAAACACACTGGGATAGAAGGCTGAAACTGCACAGCAGAGCTTTAGCTTCATCATTGAGAATAGAACTGAACAAAAAATGGAGGTGCAGAACAAACAGCAAATTAAAGACTTCATTTAACAACCCCAGCCAAACCAAGTAAGTGTTCCTTCAGCGTTTTGAAAAGGACGATTCTGCTCAGTGAACTAAACATGATTTCTCTCACGATTAAGAGGAGAACGTAAGATGGACGTGAACGGTTCACGCCAGGTTCTTATTAAGCAGATGTTAGCTGATGTGAAGTAGCTCATCTCGTGGCCTTGCAGGGGCTATTACAAGCCAAAAATCGGAGCACTCTGTGCACAGTTCCGGTAGCCACAAAGGGAGAACAGGCTTCCAGCTTCAGCACGTGGGTGGGTGCCTCTGCTTGAGTCCTTGGGAAAGGGGGCACCTCTAAAACCCTCTTGATTAGCAAAGGCCAGTAGTGTTTTCTCTTAAGAAATCTGCTGATTAACTGCGAAAGATTTCCTTTTTATTTCAAAGGTGAATGTGTGTCACATTATTACCAACTTCTGCACAACTGATGCTCTTCTTGTGCTCTACAGTCTTTTATTCTACAAAATGCTCTTTTATTGCGTGCTAAAAATGTTTGAAGGACAAAAAATACTTACTCTTTGCAGCATCATTATTAAGTTGTTTTTCTCTTTTACAAAATGATCTTGTTCTCTTTGTGCTTGTTGGACAATATGATTGGCTTGTTTTTTGAGAGCAGAAATCTTTTCCTAATGTAACAAGAAAATCACAATTTACATGATTTATTTTCAAATCTCAATACAACCTGCAGCAAGGATCCTATTCATGAAAGTTCACTTATTCATATGTATGACTAAGCAGCAGGAAAATAAGTTTTTACAAGACAGCTCACTGGTCTGAAGGAGATAATTAAATAAGAGTTAGACAGTAAAGAGAAAACTTACTCAAGAGACAAAAGAATAATTGCACATATTCTTTGATAATATAGTGACAAGCATCCATATACTGAACAGAACTGGTTAAGAGATCAATCTCTGGTTTCTGAAAAAAAGAGGTATTGAGATAGAACCTTTACAACTCATTTTTTTAATTACTGTATTTTCTTAATTTGGTGTTCTACTATTATTTTAACAAAACCATTTAACAGCAAAATCGATAACAACCCTAAAATAACTGTAGTTTTGTCCAGAAAGTACAAATCTCCTTTCTTAAAAAGGAAAAAAAAAAGCTTTAGTACTTCTTGGGAGCAAATTAAAGGGTTTGATTTTCACGTGAAATATGCAAAGAGGGCATGAAATGTTATTAATTTCTTTCTTCTTGGAGAAGTGCATTATTTGATCTGTGTGGGATGTCATTGGGCCATTGTCTTTGCTCTGCTTCAAAAACTCTTTCAAAGAAGAACGTTTTGCATTATTTCCTGCAGATGGGCAGGTTGTAGATCCATTTCCTTGCCTTTACGCTCAACAAAGAACAAATTAATCAAGTGTTGGTGCTCTTACCTTTCTACTGACAATGCTGCGCTGATATTCAGCTACTTCATGCAGGAGCTGTTGTGTCAGATTTTCCTTCTCTTCATCTAACCTGCTTTCATGTTCAAGCTGCTGAAATTCTAAATCTTCAAAGTGTTTGCTTTCTATGTCCAGAATATCAGCATCCTTAAAGAAAAAAAAGGTAATATAAAAAAAGTAATCATGCTTTCACTGACACCACAGTAGAGGTACTTACAAACAAACACAAAAATCAACTGAAAATTATGTTTATATATTTCCTACAACATGTCTCCCCAGGATCTCAATACTTTTAATGACCTACTCTCATAATAAGGGCGTAAATAGGGCTAATTATTATTTTGATGTTGCTTTCTCCATCACTCCTACTATGGCTCTTGCTAAGAAGCACCTGCACGGTGAGGGAGCTGTTTTGCAGCACTCCGAGCAAGTGGAGCCTCCCAAGCCGGCTGGGCTCTGCTGTAGCCTGGCTGGGACACCACCAAAGCCTGAACCCACCTGGTGAGGTTGTCACATGCCACACTCAGAGGGCATTGGCTTTCCAACCAAAAAGGACAAAGTATCACACCAGTACCCCCCGAGAACTGCACAAGGAATTAACTGCTGAAAATTGCTATCTGTGCGATTAAGGACTCTAGTCATCCACCCTAGCCTGAAAGATGACTGAAAAAGTATCAGCCCACTTTTATGCATTCAGAAACTTTTCATATGCACTTTTCATTCATATGCACTTTTCAGAAAAAGTATCAGCCCACTTTTATGCATTCCCCTGAACTGATAACTTTTGTTTTTCAGAAAAAGAAGAAGTTGAATGCTGCAGAAATGAACCAAGAAACAAGAATATACCTGCCTTCCACTTAGGGATGATGAGATAAAACTCATGGTGCTTTTCAGCACAAGAAATTAATGCTAATCTTCCTCCTGCAATATCTGTGCATTCATAGTATGAATTCCTGCTTACAAGTTTCAGAGTCCTGAAGAAAAGGGTGTTTTTAATAACTGCAGTATTAGTAAACAGTACTCTCTAAATAACTTGCTACACAAGAGAGTTACATCCTGGAAGGAATGCAAACTTGTTCCTTTTCTTATTTCAACCTAAGGCAAAGGTTAGTGGCCAAGATAAGCCACTACTAAGGTAGGTCTCTATAAAAGGAATTAAAAACCAGGTTCCAGTGTACCAGGGAAAGACACAGGATGCAGAAACTGAAGAATCTGAGTTATAACATGGCATACAAACATCTTCCCCTTACTCTCCAAAGCTGTGCTCTTCACTTGCAGGAGATAGTGAAGAGATCAAAAACAAAGGTATGGGCTAAAATTTACAGGAATGCAGCTTCCTATAATACAGAAATGCTTCATTCGAACTGTCCAGACATCTTCAGCATCCCAAAAAAACCCAAAAGGGCTTTGCCTGGGCCATGAAAGTCAGTAAATTCAGCCTATTGTACACCACAATAATTGCTACTGAGGCAGTAGAACAGACTTCAGAGAAGGCAACTGATAATGAAAAAGCTGACTGGGGGCATTTAAAACACACTTCCTGCCCAACAGGGAGAGTGTATATGCATTTCAGACACAGGGAGGCCAAGAATTTGCCAGCTGCCCACCCCAACCCAAACTCCACACTTACCCTGCAGCCAGCTGCTACAGGGAAATTGGCTGCCCACTCCCCTGGGTACAAATTACAGAGGTACTGAAGCCTCAGAGAACAAGGGAATTTGTCTCCTTCACGCCTTCCTCGATGTCAGTAAAGTAGCACAACATAACATTTTGCAGACTCAGGTATTTCACAGGATGGTTTGGGTTGGAAGGGACCTTAAAGATCCTCTCATTCCAAATCCTTGCCATGGGCAGGGAACCTTACACTAGAGCAAGTTGCTCAAAGTCCCATCCAACCTGGCTTTTAACACTTCCATGAGGAGTCTACAAGTTTTCTGGGCCACCTGTCCCAGTGCCTTACCAACCTCTGAGTAAAGAATTGCTTCCTAACATCGAATATAAACCTCCCCTCTTTCAGTTTAAAGCCATTACCCCTTGTGTTATCACTACCTGCCCTTTTAAGAGGTCCCTCTCCAGCTTTCTTGAAGACCCCTCTAGGTACTGGAAGGTGCTATAAGGGCTCCCTGGAGCCTTCTCTTCTCCAGGCTGAACCCAGCTCCCTCAGCCGTTCCTCCCAAGAGGAGTGCTCCAGCCCTCTGGTCATCTTTGTGGCCTCCTCTGAACTCACTCCAACAGGTCCATGTCTTTCTTTTGTTGGGAGCCCTAGTTATTTTTGGGGAAGATATTTTCTCTATTTTGGGTACAATACTTACAATCATTTCATGACTGCTCTCACACTTGAGATGAGTTTGAGAGCTCCTGGGCACTAATTCAATGATAGCTTCTAGTGCATTGACCACAGCAGCCACAGCCAACTTCCACTACAACTGGCCTGGAATAATATGCAATAGAACTAACTGAACACTTAACTACACCCCCACATTTCAGGTTTTGTCCCACTTTCATATCCAAAATCATTATTAAGACAACTTGCCAGGAACAAAAAAAATTTTCAAAAAATTTAACCAAACAGATTTCTAGAAGCCTCTTAGTGGTCAACAGTGAAATGAGATTTACTACTATCCCACAGCAACAAGACTGCAGTATCTCATGAATTAATACATTGAAGCATGTGACTGCAGAGGAAAAGCTTCCTTTCCTTTTAATATGTATGAGATATTACATAATACTGTCTTTTTTTTTTAAGGTAGCGTACAAAAGTCTTTAAGTGTCTCAAAACCAGCACACTTTTTCTGTAGCAACTGAGAATTTAACATTGTTGTTTCCAAAGCTGGGATTTTTTACTTTTTGCTCTCTGAAAAAACAGAATAGAATTCTGCAAATAAAACAATATCTAAAGAGTATTTCCTATAAAGCAGAAAAGCCTTTTTTGCATCACTGCTATTACAGCCTTTATTCCTGATATAAACACCCAAGACAGAAAAAAAGAATTAACTTTTAGATGGCCTCTTGAGCTTGCCATACTGATGCTTTCAAAATTATTTCCCCTGCCCACTAAAGCTAACTATATGTGCTGTATAACCCACTTAAGTTAATGAATACGAAGATTTTTCCACAGAAAATAACTGTGTTTTCATTGACAGTATTGTAGCTTTTTTTGCTGACAAATAACACAAACTAAAATCAAGTTACAGTTAGACTTTATGCAAAGTTTATTTATACCAGTGTGACACTGTTGAAAATATAGAACAAAATAAAGCTATTTTAGTAAGGGGTAAAGTCTTCAAAATTAATTTTTAAAAGTACAGTTCAGGCTAACAGCTAAGTTATAGATTGAGAAAAAGAAGTTATCCATGGCTTCACTGAGATGGTCCTTTACTGGCCAAGTCCTGTCTTTGCTCACAAAGGTAAGGAATGATGTTCCACCATCCATCCAAACATCACAACAGCTTCCACATCACCCAGCAGGCCTAAAGGGCTAATTACAGACAAGTGACCCAAAGCTGTAAAAACATTCAGCACCAAACGATTTCTAATCCACACATTTGCACTCTACTTGTTTGCCATCATGCACATAATCTATTACAAGCATTCCACAAAAAACCCCACAACCCTTGTGACTATTAACAATTCTAAGTTGCAAATATGTTCAGACACTGGATACTTGAAAGGGAAAATGTTACACTTAACTAAAAAAAAAAAAAAAAAAGAAAAATCAACGAAATAAAAAAATTAGTGCAGTCTTGAAACTTGCTACTGACCCTCTTCAGCTGCTGCTGTAACTGTTCCCTCATGGACTCAGGGCAATTATCAAGCTGCGTCTTCTGCTCCGAGTAAAGCTCCTGAAGCCTCTCTAGTTTTTCCCTCTCAGCATCAAGTTTTAATTTTTCCTGAAGCATGAACCAGAAAATAAAGACAATTACCTTCAAACCCAAGCAGTTGTTAGTGATTATGACAGTGTGTGGCACAACCTTACTGAACAGCTGAAGCACGCAGGTCAGAGACAGCAACCTCGTTAGTTGAAATGCTATGGAGGGATGCGAAAGGATCAAAACAAAACATTCATCGTTTTAGTGGGGTGATTAATTCTCTCTCTCATCACTGTGCTTTGGACCTGTGCCTGGATGACTGTTAAAGCCCCCCGCCCAAACACTTGTCTCACCTAATGGAAAAAAAATAAAATCCTTTAAGGAAACTGTAGCCATGTTAGTGAGGTAACTGATGAAGCTGAGAGAGAAAGAGTAGCTTTTAGAAAGCAAAGTGACGGAAAATGACTGCAGTTTGGAAGTGAGGGAGAAATGGACCTTCCCAGGAGAATGAATTTCATGCCTGTGTAGCTCTGCACAGATAAGTACATTTAGCAAGCAGTGAAAAGCCAGAATGAGACAGAGCATTATAAAGAAATAACTCTGCTCCAGGAAATCCTGTTGCAGCAGAAACGCCAAGTGATCCAGCAAATTTGCTTCAGGATACAGGAACTGTAACCTGTTCATGGGCATCACAGGGGACAGCTTCCCTGGGCTCCTTCATCTAGTTCAGCTTTCCTTTTGTTCCACTCAAGCAGCAGTACTCAGCACACTGCTTCTCACCCTCCAAAGCCTTTGGCCTTTTGATCTTTGTAATCAAATACTCCATGATTTACTGTGCAACGCTGCTCCAAAGACTGGCTGCACATCACTTAAAGCTTGCCTGTAGACTGCTATTTATCTGTGGACCAAAGTTTGGGAACCAATAAATCAGAGCACAGAGCATTTTTTCAGTCTTTCACTTACATCTACACTGGCCAATACAGCAGATGCATTTTCTCCAATTCAGCGATTAATAACTGGAAAAAAAACAATTTATGCCTGATATGTCAGGCATAAATAATCAAGTAAATCCCTGAAGCCAGGCTCTCTGTTATCTTCTAGCATCACATCTATATAACTTTCTTTTCCTACCTGTTGTTCTGTAGTAATGCATCTCCTTTCAGATGGTCTCTAGCTCTCCCTAATACTCAAAATTAACAGTATTCTGGCTACTCCAAGAACAGTTGAATTCTGTCACAGCATCTACTCATTTCCACTCTTTTCACTCCCAACTATTATTTAATTTTG
The DNA here is from genome assembly GCA_013399875.1 of Gymnorhina tibicen. NCBI lineage: Eukaryota > Metazoa > Chordata > Aves > Passeriformes > Artamidae > Gymnorhina > Gymnorhina tibicen. The sequence goes on along the minus strand of VXAZ01010351.1, from coordinate 627,211 downwards.
AAATCAAATGTGTGCTGCAGCAGGTGTGGTATGATCGGACATTGCATCACCCTTTGCCATAGAGAAGGAATGTCTTCTAGTATACACTACTTGCCACTTCAAGGTGTGTGAAAACTTCCTCTTTGCTATGCCTGACAAGTTTCTCAAACCCTTATGCATGGCAGAGGCATAGTAATAAACATGTATTAGCTGCCTGCTTTCTTTACGATTTTATCTCTAAATCTGAGTGGGATCAGGGGCTGGGATTCAGTTTTACCAGTATCTAAAAACAACAACAGGAAGAATTTTTATTCAAGTCCAATGTCAACCAGATTCCCAGCTCCATTATGTTCATTTACACGTGCAGCTTCTCAGTTCATACAATCAGATGAACAATATGCTGAACACAAATACTTTTTATTAAGCCTGTGAAAATGAGCAACTGAGCCAGCATATTCTATGACCTGAACTTCCTGTCCTAGCTTCTGTCTTACAACAGCAGCAGCAGGGATAGAAATACAGAGGATGTAGCATGAGTGAGCTGCATTATGAGGGAGAAGCATGCAACTCCTGCAAGGTCACCTCTAGACCACTGTCCTCAGGAAGCCCTATTTGCTGAATCATCCTTACTTCCAGCATGGAAGGAAAGCAATGAATAAACTGGTGGTTCCCCTCCTCACAAACTCTGCTGTCCATTTAACATTCAACCCATGGTCTGCCACCTTGTTTCACACTTGCATTTTCTGCCCACCTAGCCATCCAAAGCAGCAAGGACTTCTCTGACCTTAGCTGCAGTGCCTCTGAAGCTATGAATAGCTCTCTAAATGTCTGTGCACTGCTACAAGCATGCTCATTCATCAACAAGCAAGTCAAACCCCGAGTGAGGAGACATCATCATCAAGGATAAAACTCCCGGAGACTCCTGCCAGGGATACTGTTACATGCCTCTAGAAATTAGAAATGTATTCCTTTGAGATTGAAAGTGATACTCATTTGGTCTATTTATAGCATAGGAAGTGCTAACATCCCACCAAACTGTCTCCCTTCAAAATGTGCAGTCTTAACAGGAAATATCACTTTCAGCAACGAGAGGCATTTTATGTTTTGCAGCTGTGGCGTTAAGTTTGCTGATGTCTCAGCTGTGCATTGGTGAAGTCCACTTAATTCACAAAAAGTTATTTGAATGAGAATGAGAAATGAGAATTGAGTGAGAAATTTTTCATACAGTGTTTTCTGTAAGTGAGGCAAGGCAAGTTCTTCTAGAAGGGGAAAGATTCATAACTTCACAAGCCAAGTGCAAGATGCAGCCGAGGCAGGTCTGTGGCTGACTCCACAAGCTGTTTGCTCCAGAGCAGCCGGCAGCATGGCTGGGAAGAGAACCCACGCTCCTGCTGCTCATCCTCATTTAACCGCAGGAGCTGGCACTTGGTTAATACTTCTCTGCAGACAGCCCCAGCGCTGACGCCAGAGCTGCACATCAACTGCAGGCTGGCTGAATTCTGAACATCCAGTTTCCAGAGAAAACAAGTACAACATCTGGTCTTAGCCTACTGCCCAACTTGGCCTATGGTCTGCCTCCACGTGCATGTTATGAACGAACTTGGGGTCAGCCCGAATACAAAGCAGGACTGACTTGGGGTTTGATGATGCTGGGGCAATGCTTGGATCTGTTTTGGAGGACTTCTGGAAATTGTGAAGGATAGCAGTAGAAAGAATTGACGTGTGACACTGTCCCCAAAGGCACAGACAGGGTGTCAGCAGAGAACACATGGTAAGAACACCGACCATAAATGATCAACATGGGTCAGAAAAGGAAATCAGTCTTTAGATCTGGTAGAATTGATTTTAGGGCAAAGAAAGAGCAAAAGAAAAGACTATATGTACAACACATCTCATAGATGATCATGACAGAGAAGAGAGAAAAGGATGGTATTAAAGGCAATCATAGCCCCTACAGGAATGGGAACAACAGGAAAAAGGAGAAACAAATCGCTTCACAGTGCTGTCTCCAGTGGTTAAAGATGCCCTATACCTGATCAATGCTACTTTAAGCCCTAGTGGTTTCCCACACCCTTTCTGCAGAGAACAGCTGCTTTTAAATTCGTCTTTCATGCCAGTCTCCTACTGCAGGCAGGCAGGCTGGCTAAAATTGTAAAGCAACATGTGGCTGCATGAACATGTGCCCTCTGAACCAACCTTCCTCCACAAACTCATAGAAACTCTGAAGAAATGAAAGTAAATTGGATGAAATAGAGAAAGCTTCTCAAAAACCCAGCTAAAAACTGGACAAAAAAATCCCTAAACAAGTAAGCACCCTAGAATTTTTACCAGCTCACTGTGAAATGAATTGTATGGCTAGGTGATTTGGGCACACTCACCAACCTTCCAAATCTCCCTCCCCTCCAAAATAACATAAAACCCCCCCCAAAACCCCCAAACAAACAAAAAAATCTCCCTCCAAAACCCAAGGTGTGTGTTCAGTTTCAGAGAGAAACTGTAAATAAGCCTACAAGGTAAATGAAAGACAAAAACTCAACAAGCTGAATGAATCGCTTCTAATATCCTCTTATATTTTCCATGTTCTAGTCTGAAGTAGTCCAGGATCTTCCTCAGTCCAACTCACCTATAAATCATCATGTTTGAAGGTAGCAACATCTCATAACCCACACTAAACTTCAGACACGCACATTCACTCCCTCCCAGTATGGAATCAGCTAGTCTCACAACTCTCACCGGTTTCTGAGACATGTAACTGCATATAACTGACTAGAAAACCCCACTGAAATAAAACAGAGTCTCCTGTGCCAACTGTACATGCTCCTTTTCTGTATTTTCAGACTACTCTCTCTTGCATTCCTTGATCTCTTTAAGGGCAGGTGCATTAAACTTGCCACAATTTAATTCATTATCACTAAATCCCTGTGGATTCCATGACAAAAGCTATTAAGAGGAGAAAATAAAAAGTATGCCAGGCATGTGAAAAGGAGCATAGTAAGACAGAAGAAGGTTGTTCATAATAGTTTTTTTCCTGTATGAGTGGCAACTAATTTGTTATATAACAGTCTGTATTGAGTGATGACATCTATACAAGAGATCTCAGTCTTGTTTCAGATGCATGTATTAATCTACTGTTAAAAAGCATTTTAAATCAGAGTAAGCGATCCCTCTGCTTTAAGTAAAAAAATCCCAATAGGTGCACACATTAACCTGCTCCTAAGAGAACTAAAGTTTTTTGGAGTTTCTAAGCTCATTCTCTGACCATTGCAGTGTCTTGTCCTGGTGAACAGATGGGGAAGCAAAAGAAACCTCTTGATTCTAGAGCACTTTTCCTTCATGAGTGTAAATGAGGAAATAATCATCCAAACCACAAGGAAAAAACCTTCAAGTTAGAAAGTTCAAATTTTTATAGTCTTCTTCTTTATAGATGAGAGTAAGAGGCTTCCCTTTAGGGGTATAACCCATTCTGATATTTCTCTCATGAATGTTTTAAAAGAAACCTTGTGAAATCAGGTTTTTCTTCTTGAGTCTTTGTAATCATCTTTGTGTTCATTAGTGTTCTCTCTACAGGATATCCTTATGTGGATATATCCAGTGGATACCAGTATTCCTCAAAACACTTAATCTTGTGTATTGTGTCTTAAGGAGGTAGATAATGCTATGGACAAGGTAGCTCATCCTTTTAAAATAATTGCTTATATCTTGCTGATCTGGAATCTGACCAGTAAATATATGAGAGGCTATGCTATATGACATAAATTTTCCAGATTCATCAGGATAAAATCCAGCAGCAGGAATTTTGCATCCAGAAGAGAAAGGGTTGAGGAGAGAGGCGACCAGTATATTTAACTTTGATTGCTGGTGGCTCATCAGACAGCTGCTCTTTCCTTGACTCTATTCTTGCAAGTCTTTGCAGTACTAATTCAGCAAAGAGGCTGAGCTTCAAATGTTTTGGCATGTCTGGGATATTCTGTTAATGACTGAAAAAATATTTTCACACAAGCATGTGGACAAAATTAAATGTATTCCAAAAAAGATGAGTTATCCCCTGCCAGCTGCTCCTGATTTCTGCTCTTGAAGAGGGACAGGAAACCCGGTTGATAAAGGAGTTCCAGAGTACATATTTCTACCGTGACGTAAGGCAGAAGGTCCTCTAGAAGAAAAGGAATAATCTCCCTCTCTTTTTTAAGAGTCTCAACTTTTGCATAAATACTTGTTTTGAAATGGTCTGAAAACTCCCATTTAGCTGTGATTACCTCTCACAGCATGTCTGCTGAACTAATTTTCAGTTATTCCTGTTTATTCATGATTACTGATCTAGTCTTTCTCTCCGTTGCTATGCTGTTACTTTCAACCTCATGCTTTACTTGGAGACATAGGGTGTGGGGAATCATTAACCATCCTTCTCCACATATGGTGGACTGCACGTTTTGAAATGGCACAGATAAGGAGGCACTGTGCGAAAACAAAGTGCGTTGCAGAGCTGGATGGCATCCAATCAGGCAAATACAATTTTCTCCAATTTCCTTATAGACAAACGTCAATCCTGATGAAGTCTCATGAGCGAAGGTTCATGGGAAGGAAGTCATAAATGCAAACAGCACCATGGACCTGAGGTGCTGTTCCACTGGAAACAACAGCATCATTATTGTACACTGAGAGTACAGAATGACTGCCATGGTAATTACAGGGAGCTGGGCCCTGGTGGCAGGGAAAAGTGAAAAGCTTCACCTGCTTGCTCGTTTTGGGTACTGCCCAGCTCAGCTCTCTCTGGAGCAGGCTGTGCTTAAAGTAATTTTGTCAAGATCCGTAACTAAGCTCTTTCCCAGAGAGTTTCAAGCTATATCTGTCAAATTGTGTTAGTAAGAACTTGCCAGGGCTCTCCCTGAATAAATGGAACTTGTGATGAATAGTTTAAATGCTGATATTCACATACGTAGGTCGTCATCTTTTTCTGTAGATGAAACCAAATAGAAAGAAGGAAAGCAGGAAGGAAAGAAGGAAGGAAAGAAGGAAGGAAAGAAGGCAAAGTTGGACTTTTCTCCATATCCTAGCATGGTTTCCAGCATAGCTGAAAGCACAGGGCATGATGTGAAACAGCTCTGGAAGTAGCTACCCCAGCCAGGACAACTGAGTCCTGACAGCACTTGTACCTGGCAGACAGGCACCACAGCAGAACTATGCCGAGTCCTGCATGGGTGCTGCAAGGTTCTGTCATCTTTTTGAAATGGCAATCACCCATAGCTCTGATTTTCAAAACCTAAGTAAATAAACACAAGTTCTTATTCCTTACAATGCGTGTGGTGGCATAATCACAAAGGTGAGGGAAATGCTTTCAATTCACCTGAGGGTGGGCACTACGCCATCTTCCCCACTGGCTCACTTGTTCTCGCCCCCATTAGTCCTGCCTCATGTTCTGAGAGGGTTGAGCACAGGGCTCAGACGAGACCAGCATGCAGCTTAACATATAATGTACAAACCCACTCACAAAGTACATCCCTGGTTTACAAGCGAGGGGCTGGGACACTGCAGAGACGTTACACCACAGCAAAGAGCACACTGACAGCCCAAAACTGAACTCACTCCTGCCTTCCGACTTCCAGTACGTTTTCCAGTCAATTCTTTTGCCATGAAAGGACTAAAAATTGTGGCTTTAATACTCTGAAAAAGTTGGCAAAACTTTGTGTCCTCACCTAAATGCAATACGCACAGGACATTTAAAAAAATAATAATTAAAAAAAAAAAAGTCAAATAATCAGGTAGAAGGTAGTAGAAGAGCTTCTACGTACAGTCCATTTCAAGTACATAACACAGCCCAATAATTAGGTTGTAGTTTATTATCTCTCTTTTTAAGAATTTCACAGGTTCATCAAACAGGTGCATGGGTAAGGATGAGACTCAAGCAGGCAGGAGTTTCCTGTCAAACAGGTGCCAAGATCAGTGGCAAATTCCATGAGATGCTCAAGTTGCTCCAGAGACAAGTGCCATCATATGCAGCATTAATGCCCCACCATCGTTTCAAGTGAAATGAACTCTCCCTCTCATCTCCAGACAACCAACACCATGTGGTGTATTCAGGTATCACTCCCTTACCCTGACAGAAATGTAACCACTGTTCAAGATAAGGAACCCCAGCAGCTTCTTGCCTTGAAGCCCCACCAAAACCAAGACCCCAGGTATCAGTAGGGGTTAAATATTCAGGCAACTAATAGAAACTGTGACCAACCTGTGGACACTGGGACGCTTGTTTTAGCAAGAAACAACACAAAAAGTACCATCAGCAGAGTGAAAACTCCTGGCCAAGCCTGAATTCTGTCCTAAGTTTCAAATTATTTCAGCAAAAGGGACCACCTACCACCTCCAGCTGAGCCCCCTTTTTGTGGGTGGGGGTTGATCCTGTATTACTACAGAGCCAAGATGTTGACTGTCTTGAATCAGATCTGCATGGCTGAACTTCAACATAGACACAATAATCAAGCTTTAAAAAATGCTACCGTTTCAAGCCAGCCAGAACTTTTATTTGTTGACAGGATCAGTGCCATCTGTTTTGCTGGCTGACACTACTTTCCCCAGAACACTTCAGCTGTCACTTTATATTTTACTCCTTTTGTAGAAGCTCGTCTCCCATTTCTATTTTCAACTTTCACTTTTATGCAACACTTTCAGACATATTCCAAAAAATAAATAGAACTGTGAGTTTACTCCTACAAAAATAATTTCAGTATTAACTGATCCATGGCTTGATGTTTAGAGCACACATTCACAGCTGGGTTTGTTTGTTTGCTTAAAACAAAGAGGAACACAAAAGAAAAGACAACTAAAATTTTGTAACTGATCTGACTAGTGCCACGCCTCACACTGAAAAAAATGTTTTGAGTGAACTTGCCTTTTAAACAAGTGCTTTTTATAGGCTGCTTTCCATGTTTCATTTCAACTGAAAATTTAAACTAGACCTGTCATTTGAATTTTCTCACTGCTACATACACACTAACATTCCGTCAGGTGAGTGCAAGAAAATTTAAATTTCCTCCAGATTTTACAATAACTTCCATTAGTTTAACTGAACTTTGAGGCTACAAAGAACCAACATAAAAGGCAGAAGATCTCTTGAATTTCTGAACATGTTATTTATCGCCACTTACCAACCAAAACTTCCAGCAGCATCCTTTTGAAGGGTATCTGGTTGCACACCCTATCTGCTGATACCCACTTTAAACTCATCTTTCTGCTAAAAAGCAAGCATGAAACATGTCCCATAGGCAACTTAAAATGTGGCCACAGGCAACACTGAAAGCTGAAGGATCACTGGGAGGTACACAAGAACAAGGAAAAGTGCAGACAGGGAAATCCAGGGACGTTCAAACTCGAACTGGATGTGCACTGTCTCCCCACAGAGTGGAGATGTGAGAGCACCATTCTCCTTTTCAGACACAGGCTTGATAAGCACAGCCACAAAACAGCAGCCAGGCTCCTGACAGGGCATGCAGAAATTGAAGACAGAAAGCTCAGAACCAAACAATGCAAGCTGTAAGGTGTGAATTAAACGGGAACTCTGAAAGGGCTAAAAATGTTCAGCTTGTCTAAGCCAAAGCAAATAATGCAGAAGACTTCCAGTATTTCTGGAAAGCTTAAGAAAAGAGGAGAGACTAGCTAGAGCAATTCCACAAGTGACAGGTCTAAATTATGAAGTAGAGGATGAAATTTAAAAAGGAAACAACACTGGCTGAAACCCCTGGAAAAACTTCCTGACCCTGAGGTATTATTGGCCGTGGCATGTCCCTGGTGGAGAAGGAACTGCATGCCTGGAGAGGCCAGCAAAGAGCCTGCTGAGGGAACCAGCACTCCCTGGCTTGAGGGGGATAGCCTCATCTTGCAGGCCCTTTCCATTTCTGCACTTCAAATCTTATTATACTGCTATCCTATTTTGGAAATATATGCCTATCTATTACTGGTGTAGTTGAGAGCAATTAAGTATGTGACGGTATATCAAAACTAATCAATTCCTGAGACTTAATTACAGAGGGAATATTCTACAGTACCAAAATTGTCAGTCAGCAAATAAAACAATCTAATTGCTCTAAAATTACATACTTGAGGGATGTCTTATATATTCTTTTATATATTAGATAAAAACTGCACCCTTTTTCATTTTGTTCCTTTGCTGAGAAAATAATTCTTTTTTTTTCCCCAAATCATATAACTTATAATGGAGGGTACTGGAACAGTTCAATTAATACTGTTCTTTTAAACAACAGATAACCCAAGTACAAGCCCTATACGGCATTTTTATTAATAAAATTATCTTCAAAGTAGGTCAGGTCTTTTTATTTTAGCTTACTATATTTTGCTTGTCAATCATACTTTGGAAAACAATACTGTTAAAGGGAAATTAGGGTGAAACAATTATTTTTTCTTCCATATTTATCAAGCAAATTTACTTACAGGCAGTACTTTATCAAATAAGCTCCATTAATATTAACCATATAAATATATTTTGAAGATCAAGGGGGACAGAGCACCCAGCATGCTACAGTAACTGGATTACCTTTGTCTTTTCACCAATAACATTTCTCTCCAGTTCAGCTATTTTTCTGTTTAGATGATCCAATATTTCCTTCTCTTTCAGCAGCTCTGTTGTTTCAGATTTCTGTTCCCCATCCAAAAGGGCACATTCCATATCCAACTAGGAACACAAAACATCTTTCAGAAGCAGTCCAGATTCAGAAGAAATCTTGATACACATTATTTTCAGGGGGGAGGGGAATGAGTTGGCTCACAAGAGAGAAATATTTTTTAAAAAGGGGAGGGGAAAAAAGTAATCCCGTAAGTTTTGCTGCCACGAAAGTTAAAAAGAGGTCACAAATTTGAGAAAAAATAAAATTGCAACATAAAATACTGCAAAATAAGTCCAAACCAACTTTAGCTTGAAGATTCTTTTTTCCAAAACTTTTTGTTTTCTATCCCTTCTCTGTGCTTCCTCTTGTTATGATACTGTCTCTGTGCCCAGGCTCTGTAGGAACCTCTTCTGGAACAGCTGTTACTTTCCTGTTGCTGATAATTGGAGCAGGCACAACCCAAATGCCTGGCCAGCTTAGCTTGCAACTGCGAGATTCCAGAAGTCAAGAGAGTGCCAACATACCCTTGCCACTGTAAAGCCAAGGAGGTTTGAAAGGAAGTTGTCTCACTTCCTTTCTCTTTAAACAGTCACAGGAGATACCACCATAAAACTCCCAAGTGACACAAGGTATTTGGATCAACTGAGTGACCATTAAACAAGCAAGATTGTTCCAATTCCACTTCAGAGTGTAATGGTTACAGCTGGGAAAGGCTAACCCAAGCATCATAAGCATCCCTCAGCTGGGGAAAAACACCCTTCATAATAGGAGACTGCCAAGTTTGTGATTCTGGTGAAAAAGCACAGAATTTGAAGGCTACACACATCCACGAGTTCCCTATGTTCTTGCTGAACCCATCAGACTTATGCTGTGTAGACACATGTAACAAGCAAGACACTGAAAACCAAAAACGCATTTCATACCTCTCTTGAGGACTCATCCATCTGGTCATTTAAATCTTTGATCTTCTGCTCCAGTTCTTCCAAGTTATTCAGTATTACTATGCGCTCCTCCTCCAGTCGACCAAGCTCCTGCCTTCTCTGCTCTTCACTGGTGCATTCTGGTATCTGCAGTTGCACATCACAAGAGGTTCATTACAAAAAGAGGCAAACACTGTCTTTTCTGCCCCCTTTCATAGTTTTAATTTTAGGCAAGTATGGCACTGTTGGTTTTGAACCCATTACATATTTCCTATCTGCTATATTGCTATTTCTATATTTAGGAGGTGTACAAGAGAAACAAACATGATACTTTACTTCCAGGCATTGGAAGTAAATACTATACTTAACAGTAAATACTATTCATTCCAAAGGAATTACTAAAACTTAACCTTCGAGAATACTTTACATGCTCTGCTATTTAGGTTGTAAAAATCCAATTTTCCCCTTATAAAAATAACAAAGACAGATGAAGATGCTTTTTATGTCAATTTCAGCTGTTCACTTAATAGAGGCCAGGAGGTAGGATAGGACATTTTGTAACCAGCCATTAAGATGGGCGGCTTCTGTAAAATAAGGACAAAAGTTGGTTCCACCTCCCCAGGCAGCACTGAGGAAGTAGCGCCCTTAATGTTCCTCTTTTCATTGCCATTTCCTTACTAGATACAAGATTAAACAAGAATTAAACAAGATTATGAAGAAAATACCTGTGATCTTACACCATCAAACACTAGACCAAACAGTACTGAGTTTGAAATGCATTCTTCACGTTCACCTGACCCCAGGGGTTTGCAACCCTCTTCCTCCGGGAAGGCTGCTGGCTCATTATCCCCAACCAGGATTAGAGGTGGGTTGCGTGCAGGGCTTCACAGTCACCTCTGGGCCACACAGCCTTGCTCATAAGAGGCTCAGCTCAGCTACTGAATGGCTACTCTGAGAGCAGGCATTTCATCCTGAACAAATCTGAGCTCAATATTTTAAAACGAGCTGCACTTCATTAATGCAGTTGCCTGCTGCTGCTTTGCTCAGGGCTTAACAGAACCCCCTTTACAATGAATGAATGAATGGCATTCCTTGATTTAGCAATAGTAATGCTAGCAGGAAGGCCTCCTTTTGTTCAGTCTCCTGCTCGGATAATGCTGACATAACATCTTTGATTTCAACTTCCTAATAAGGATTTAAAATAGGATCTCTGACTTGCATGAAGAAAGCAACAAATGGGAAAGAAATGCAAGACCACCGCAACTTGTAAGAGAAATGCGTTACCACCCTTTTAACATGGAAGGACCAAGTCAAGCCGTCACAGCATGTTTCCATTCAACACAATTTCACACCAGAAGACTCAACAGATTTCCAGTGAGATAACCCTTTGGAAGTGAAAATGTGTTTCTATCACACCTCTCTCTTCTACACACACACTTTCATTAACTCTCAAGTTGTGAGTGTAGCAGGGGTTAAATACAATTCACCCATGGCATATAACCATGCTGAAGATCATACTGTATGTAAATAACAGTAAATGGAAGAGACAAAGTATATTGAAGGTGTGAACTTGTTAAACAGAAACCTTCTTTTATGGCTTTGCTTGGTCTCATTACACTCCTGATTCCAGCTCTTGAATCCAATTATTTAACAAGCTGCCTGCCACTGGGATTTGGTGCACTGCTGCTCTGGCACAGCCTGGAGGAGGCTGCTGCTGCACTAGCAAGGAAATAGTTAGGAATGCTGTTAGCTCTTTTACTAAAGGACAATTTCCTTTCAGTAATGAAACAACAGTGAGAAGCACACAGGAAAGGAGGTGCAGCTGATTAAAGGCAGCAGTTGGGTTGGAGGGGCAGGAGGCTTGCTGCCACTGCATCATCCCCAAGAGACAACAGGTGATCTGGCAAGTGCCTCAAGTCCAACCCTGGGAAAGGAGACAGTAAATTCGGCTCAGGCAACTCCTCTTCACCTCCCATGTGAGCGTGAGAAAACATACTACTCTTACAAGAGCCTCAGGTTGAGAGAAAACAGCAGAGCATCCCTTCCCTCCTACATCTCAGCAGGATGCTAAGCAGGGTTCTGGAAACCTTCTTTATTTAGGTAGCTGTAATTGTACAAGCAAATCCTTCTCCCTTTGAAAATCTTAAAACTCTTCCTGAACAGTACATCCCACTAAAAAAAAAAAAACCAACTTGCAGTACCATTAGCTTCCACAAGATATGAAATAATCATTTGCTGGCTGCTACATTTTGCTGGCTGTATTTTCTACATTTGATGGCTTATAAAATTGTATGAGTTCTGAGATTAATTCTCATACCTAAGCCAGCCTAATCATGGCACCTGTAAGGACAGCCAGCTCCTAGAGGAGGATTTCAAGCAGCAAAGCCTGGATTACACTGCCTCCTCCTACAGAGCATTACCTTTGGTGTGATGCTTAGGTAGGATGACTCGGTGGCGTCCTTCAGGAAGCCGGGAGCAGCAAAAGGCGGGGGCTTGGCGCTTTCACTGAAGTGCTCATCAGCTCTCAGCCCTCGCGGGGGCAGGCAGGCAGCAGTGCCACGGCTGTGGCTGCTCAGCTCCGAGAAATCCGAGTCGCTTGCAGATGATTTCAAGTGGCTTCTGAACCTCGCTTCCAGATTCATCTGGGAGTCTTCGAACACGGAATCCTCATCAGAGAGCTGAAGTTTTTCCAGTTCTTTGTTAATTTTTTGAACATCAGCAACTGTAGTAGCTGCAGCAGGGTCGCTGTCAGATTTGGAGTATTCTGCACACAGATTGAGGATTGTCTCAAGCCGCTGTCGTTCCTAGTTCAAAAAAAGATAACAGCACTGAGTGTCACATGTGAGCTAAAATAAAGATGAAGTTAAAGTTTGCTGGGCTTTTTTGTTTTGTTTGGGTTGGGGTTTTGTTTGTTTGTTTGCTTTGGGTTTGGTTTTTTTGTTTTAGAGTGAAGGATTAAAGTCCATCTATCACTCAGAGATAAACAGATATACATAAATTACAGTGCAAGATGAAGAATAAAAATTAATGTGGATGATTTTAAGAATATTGAAACTTTCTACATTGAAAAGATAAATAAGTGTTAGGACATCTTATTTAACTAGCTATTCATTTCTGTGAAATGTACTTTTAAATTTTTTATTGAGGTTTTTGTGTCCACACCCATTTGTATGTACACACGTCCAGTGATCTCACTACGTAAATCACTAATTGTTCCACTTCACACTTACGCTATATTCCTACCAAGCTGCAAAATATTGCACAGATTTTCCATGAACTCACCCATTCCTGAATTTTTTAGATTTTCCATTCTGTTAACTGTGATTTGTCGTTTTGAGAGAAATTAGCCCACATTTTGAAAAACACAGTTTTAGGAACATTAACAGAGAAAAGAGGCATCACATCTAAAATACAACAGCTGTCACATGCACAGAAGTGGAGGAAATCTTTATTTACCAGTTTTTTCAAATTCCCTTTGGATTCATACCAACATTTCAAACTTGAGACTCAGAGTAGCTGCGCCATTTTGACTTGATGTGCTTGAAGTTCTTATAAAGATTTAATTTCTGAAGGATTTCTAGATCTCTACAATACCTTTTATCAACTGTTAGCAAGCTGTATTTGTTTTATTTCACTCTATGCATAGCTTCCTGTAACTTCTATTTCAGGTGAATTTTTTTTATGTTTTCATTTTTAAGAGATAAAGCATTTATGTAATTGCATGTTACTTTTGTTAAAGAAAAAAAGTAAATAAAAATTTGCTTACCATAAGTCTATTGAAAATTTTGCTGGAAAAAAGACCACCGTGAGAGTTCCATGCTTGGCATTAATACCTGCACTAAAGATCTAATTTCTGATTTCTAGGAAATCCTTTTACAGTAGTATTTAAAAAGAAAGCCAAAAAACCAAGATCCTCAGCCTCCCTCCCCAAGAACCACTACAGACATACTCACTTTCCAAGCTCTACCTGGCATTACATTTGCAAAGAGGATTTGCACAGCAGCTACTTCTGCCAGCCCTAACACTTCCTATGCCCAACAGCAAGTGATAACAAGGATCAAGCAAAATCGGGCAGGCAATGCACTGCCTCAGCTTTCCCTGCAGCAAGCTGCTGAATTGTATGACAGTTTAACGCTGGTTACACACACCCAGCTTTTCATACAGCTACTGAGAGATTACCTGGCCGTACGCACCGCACGTGCACATCACCCGCAATTAAGACCTCTGTTTCTGAGCTGCAGAACCCGTCTGAACCCACCCCTTTCCAAGCACTACTCAAACAAGAGAGCGCTCTGAGAGAGCAATTTTGCCTTTGGGTAGCTTATTCCCAGGCTCCCACTGCAGGTTTCCTTGGAATCCTCCTGTAACGAGATGAGCTGCTGAAATAACGGAGCCCGGGGCAGCAGCTGCAAACTTCTCTTTTCCATGAAATAGGTCCAGCAGATTCTCAGATGTCCTTCAGCCCCAAACGGTCGACATAATTATAACTCTCCAAAGCCTTGTTCCCTGCAGGCAACCACTGCCAGACCCTAAGCCTCTTCCCTTACCCTTCCAACGCTGCTGTCCTCGCTCTTACTAAGTCTTTTGGCCAGGCAGCCCAATTCCTAAAGCCCTGTGCGAGTGCTGCCTGGGACAGCCGGTAATTATGCAGCTCTCCCTGTTGTGACGGCATGGGGCCTGTGGTAATGGTTATAGCCGGGAAACATGGACACGAGGTCCCATCCCTCCTGCAACAACAGGCTGTGTCGGGTTACCCCATGCCAGGCTTCCATCCCTTGGGTAATAATAGGAAATGGCAAATTTCAAAGCACGGCCGCTGCTCATTCCAGCCTAAGTGCTCAGGTGAGGGGCTCTGGCTGCAAACCAAAAAGGATTCTTTTTTTTCCCCCTCAAGTTTCAGATGCTCAGGAAAAGCTTAAAAATTGCAGGAAAACCAGTCTTCAAGAAATTCCTGATGAGCTTTCAGACACATTACAGAAATACTGATATCTCTCACTTCTATTTTGACATGTGCTGAGAGGCTTATGGACAGGAAGCTCTGTGGTTATTTTATACACTCTATTCTCATCATTTCATCTCAGCCAGCTCATTCCAGCTCCAGCACACCTGCATGTAACTGTTTCCAGCACAAATTTCTCAGTGAAGAAGCAAGCTAGGAAAGCACCCTTGCAATGAAAACCACAAAACGAGTAGCACATGGAAAATCCAGTCAATAATTTTGCAAGAAATACCCAAGTTATTTGTGAACTGAACACAGCAGAGGGGAAAAAAAAAAGGTATGTCAAAAGCAGGAAATGGGTTTAAAATTGGCTCTGGTGGGAGGGAGGGATGTTGAATCAAGCCTTGTAAGCCTGTCAGTATGTTTCCCCATAAAATGTCCTTTCTAACAGATTAAAACATCTCTGTGTATTTTCTGTAGTTCTCGTCCCGACTACAAAGAGGGGTAACAGGTCTTGTGCAGTTTCTGCCTGAGCAGCTTCACTACTCCTGGCTTTGAGAAAGCTACACATCACCTATGACTGGCTGCAAATTTAAGTGCTGAAGGACAAGGGTGGGATAAGGAGATAATAACCTTCTTCAGCTACTGATTATCAATGACATTAAGAGACATCCCTGGTACACTGTAAAAAAAATTTCCAGAATACCAGAGATAAATATCCCACTTTTTTAACAGCAACCACGTGGTGATTCCTAGATTTGTTCATCTGCTGCATATCATGTTTATGAATTTTACAAATGCGTAAAGGTGATGCTATATCTGGATATCAAGGCAAGCCTTGGTTAATCAGCTGTGACAAACAGGAAGCTTTTCAGGCAAGTTCCATTAGGATCTGGATAACCTCAGATTTCATTAAAAATACATGTGCAGTCTATTCCTTGTGACAAAGACTAACATGAATTATGGCTAGTCCGTGCAGCCAGGTTCCCTTTGCCTGAAGAGGCTGTTGCACTTTTCAGCTGCCAAAGAACAGCACTTTCCTACTGTTGCTCAGACAGACAAACCACCACCTTCTCAAAAAAAGCTGGGAGCAGATGCTAGTCAAAAAGGAGGATGGGAAAAGAGACAGAGACTGGGGAAGAGAGCTGCAGAAACCCCCCAAACTTTCTTTCTTACAAGTACATTCACTACCTCATGGACGAGAGGCAGGAGAAAGCTTTCTCCTTCTTTCGTGCATTTCTAAGGAGTTTATTTCAAAGATAAACTTGAACTGGGACTGAGAATGGTTCACCAACTGCTCTTTCCCTTCCCTCCAGTTTGCAGCAGTTTCTCACTCCAGACTAGCTTATCTTCTCACTGCCAGTCCTTGTTTTGCTGTGGTTAGTGCTTCAGCTCCGAGGTTACCACCAGCAGCACAGCTTTCAGAAGCAGCACCTGTATTTCATGTCCCTCTCTCAGAGGCAGCTCTGTCAGCAGAGACACCTGCACAGAGAAGCAGCGTGGAGAGGCTCAGGTCACAGCAGAGGACCAGGTGTGCCTCGTCCTTTCCTTCCCAGAGCAGGCACAGGAGAAGCAGGCTGAGAGAGCAGTGGCACAGAGTAGAGACAGCCTGCAGGGAGGAGCTGAGCAGGTGACTTTCTGAGAATTAGCTCCTGTACCTGAGGCATGTATTCTGCTCCTGAGGGAATGCCACTAGCTGACAAAATAACAGCGCTATTGTTGTTGTTCAGCCCTTTTGTCCCTATAGTACCTGTGCAGATGCTCCTTTCCGAACCACACTGAGGGCAGGAGCCTGAAAACCAGAGTTCCAGCACAGTACCTAAGTTCTGTAAATGAGAACAGGTCTTCTGTAATTGATTTCTTCCTGGACCATAGTGTTAATTTGCATAACATATACAGATGCAAAAATTAAGCATATGTAATCCAGATTTTGGCATATTAAAGACTCCACAGAAATGTTTTACAACACAATTGAAACGGAATGTTCTGGGTAAGTTATGGATTCATCAGCATTAGGTATATGCTGCACGGGGTTTATCCTATCATACAGCACTTGTTCAATTACAAAACTAAATGATGTTAAGTAGCTATTCTGTAACACTATAGAGACTGTCAAATACTAGTGGTGGGAAAAATTACCTTGAAGCTAGCCTTTGCCTACTTGGCTGGGGCTCCTTTAAGAGCTAATCACTTACAGTTTTACATACCCATACTGCTTGAGTCTTTTATGCTTAAAGGGTCTATAAAAAGGCACAGTGCCAATACAGATTTATAAAACATGTATACGAGGTTTTCCACAAGTCATATGAAGATTTACATAAGCTCTATTAAACATGATTTTAAAGCAGTATCATCTTAAAAACTCCAAAATAGTTTCATTTCATTTTCCCTTCACATAAGCACATCTTACTAAATTGCAAGGCATCAATCAAACCAGGCACAGCGATATTCTGTATTATTCCCTACTTCTAAATAACCTAATGAAATTCAGTGCTCTTCTCACTGTGACAAAGTGGACTATGGAATAAGACCCTTGAATTTTATTACTGCTCATTCAGGCATTGATAAATTGAAATCTCTCCCAGTACAAATCCTGGATCTAGTAAAACTTCATTAACAAGCGTATGTTTACAGATCCCTACAGACAGTTGGGCTATGGAAGGCATCATGAATCTACTGCACATGTAATTTTTAGGTACCTACCACCATCTAGAGGAAATACACTGTACTGCCTAAAAACCAGCACTAAAAACTTTAGTGCTATTTAAACAAGCAGTTATTGAAGAAAACAGATGGCCCTTAATATCTACCGAACTGTGCTGCCTGTGCTGTTCCACTCCCAACCACCCCATGGTCTGAAGAGAAAGGCCCCCTTTTAGTTCCAGCAGCTACCACAAGTGGGCTTTCATCTCAGATAGGAAAAAAAGAGTGAGATCTCCTCTTTAAATAATAATTTTTAAGAAAAAGCTAACTGAATTGCACTGAACGTTACTAGATCACAGCAATAACCTTTTTCCTTGTTTATAAGGCTCCTGGGCTAGTGTCAGCAATAGCTACTCTGACTTCTACTTGTGTCCAGCTTGTATAAACGTCCCTGTGCCAGGATGCAATGTCCGGTCAGCCGGGCTGGAGAGGAAGCAGACGCAGGTTGTGACCCTGCTGCCTGTGCCAGGAGCAGCCCTGTGCTGCCCCACCTGCTCCCACAGCCCATGGGCCCCTAGCACTAACACCAGAGGGATGGCAGGAATGAGAATGCCAGTTCCTCCTGCTCTTCAAGTCACAAAGGAACAGGCTGGCAAAGCAGAAGTGGCACCAGTATTCAGCTAGTTATGTGAACCCAGCCATAGACAGCAGATCTAAAGAAACAGATATGGAGACAAGTACATATGTGTCTTCTCTATTTGGTGCACAGGAGCAAATTAAAACTTGGACTTCTAAATAATTTTTAAAAACACCAACCTGCATATTTTTACTATTTGTACTTTGTTTTTTCATCTCTGGTTATTCCTTTGGGCAATGACAGCAGATAATTTGTTTTCATATGCAGGCTGCAGCAGCAGCTCTAAACGCAAACTTCTAGAGGAGCCTGTGACACTTTACAGCAAACTAAACACAAGTAAAACTCATAGAATAATTTATATGGAAAAGAACAAGTAAACAAGTGAAAGTAAATAGAAGAGTTCAAGGGCAGACACTAGGTCAAATTGCGATGAGTGCATAGATTTTACTACCACAAAAAGTCCGGAAGTAAATATCAGCTATCAAATAGAAGATGCTCAAGCCACTCTGTGCCAGCAGAATAGCTACAGGGGCAGTGCTGGTGCAAAGAAAGATATTCTCCACTTCTTATCTGTGCCACAGAGCACTCTAGTCCTCTAAAAAAGGGTGTTATTTTTCTGATGAAGTTATTTGAGCAGTCCTACACTGTTCTTCTACCTACTGTGCTTCAAAAACCCAGTATGGAAAATTCTGACACTTGTGCACAGAGAGACTACATTTCCCCTGCCATTTACCTACCAGCTACTCAAGCTGAGTACACTTAGCTTTTACACAGCACTGAAAGCTCAGAGTACACAGTTTTGATACTCATGAGTGCTTCTTTAGTTGGGGTTTTTTATTCACACCTTCCCCCATCCCATAAAAAAGAGAGACCTGAGCAGACAGGGATCCTTTGCCCATGTCAGTACACAAGGGCAAACAAAATTGTTCTTTGGAAGCTCTGGCTGGATATATCAAGACCCTGTTTGGACAGATCCTTGACTATCCTTTGGACAGGGATCCACACAGAAGGACAAAATAAAATAACACCAGAACAGGACAGGCCCTAATATACAAAGAACTGATGTGTGGATTGTTTAATACATATGTATCTTTCTACTTCTCAGAGATCTAGAAGCCTGTTTATAGCATTTTTCAGACTCTCAAACCATTGGAAGGAGGCACTGCCCTGATCTTTCGCTCTTCTACCAGACAGCTCTAGCAAATGGAGAATGCAGGTATGGAGCAGTATCTTGAGTATAAGAGCAATTCAATCAGGAGGAAATTCCTTCATGTTCAAATTATATGCAACACACAAAATAGCATTATTTTTCAAAAACTTTGGAAAAACAGTAAGCAAATTATCTTTTTAAAGAACTGGGACTTGAAGGAAGTATTGTTCAGCAAGGGGAAACACTGAGGGGTGGGAATATAGCCATTTCATCCAATTGTAAAACCAGAACGATTATCAGCATCACTGAATACTGAAACAACCCAGTATCTTTCATCCCTCACCACAAGTAATAATTAAAAAAAAAAAAGGGCTGTTCTCTTTGAAATACAAATACGTTGCTTTTATGGCTGATTATCTCAGGTTTTACAGCATGGCTGCCTGCAAAACCTTCTGATAAGAAGCAAAGAAGCAATCGCTGCTCTGCACACACAGCACCAGGACTAGGGAGAAGATTACTGAAAGGAGCAGAGGAATGGCAGGACAAAGGCAGCAAGAAGAGGGAGAAATAACATTTCTGCTGATGTTTCCCACAAGCTTTTTTCTAAGCCACCCAACCATTTTCACTCACAGCTGGTCCTTCTTGCCCAGGGAAGCCCTGCTCCCAAGAAGCTGCAGCCAGCAGAGGTTTTGGGGAGCAAAGCAGGGCAGAGGTGCACATGCCCTGACACTCATGGAGTGGGGAGGGGGCAGTGCCTGCCCCCTCTCACACCTGAGCCTCGACACTACGGCCTTTGAGCAGGCAAAGACGAACTTTTTCACATCTTGCAAACAACAGCGTGTATTTTATAAACGACAGTGATCAGTGGACTGGGGGGAAAAGGCAGACTCCTGTCTGCGTAACAGGCTCCTCAGCAACTTGCATCAAGGACATAGGTGAGATGGGGGTGTGGGGAGACAGCTCCCTGGGTTACAATTCTTTAGCCTGAACCTGCTCACTCTTACGATTTGAGAGGGGAACGGTGGCCCTGCACAGGCATCAGGTCATCGCTAGTGGTCATTGACAGGCATTCCCTTCTCCCACATTCCCACTACCCCTGCATCCATCCTCCCCACAGCTTTTCACCCCCAGCCTGCCTGGGAAGTGAATTCTCCTGCAGGTTTGCTGTCTGTATGTAAACTAGACAGGTTTAGGAGTATCCTACTGCCATTTTGCTCAAATTCATAAGATGTGCATTAAGGCACGCAAATGTAAAGTTAATGTCTCAAATTTAAGACTCAGGAGTACCAACTGGCCCATCTAATGACCTCTGTTTCTATGTGGATGATAAAATACGAATGCATGTTAATAGGGTCAGAGAGTCCCAAAGCCACTCTGAAAACCCTTTGGAAGAACTGCTATGTGTTCTTCCAGAGACAGTTTCAATACAAAACTGTTTCAAACATCTCTGTGGGTTCTGAAGACCTTTTTACTTTTCCCACCCACAGTAATACATAAATTACATTTTACTACCTATAAAATCCCAAGCTGAGGCAGTATGCACTGCTTTACATTGACCGAGACAAAGAGAGAAACTGTCCCCCTGTGCTACTTTCTATCTTGGGAGGGGGAGAAGTAAGGAGGCCTGTATTTTAATGAACATGCTCAGAAGGAAAAAATGAAAACTAAGCAGAAAAACCTCTGCTGATGGTTGTTTAGCCCACATCAATGTATACCTGATTCTGCAGAACACAAGGCTGAGCAGTTTAGAGCAGGATCTCTTTTTCTTTGCCCACTTACCACAAAACAGTGCCATCGTGTAAAACAAAAAGTCCTGGATCCCTGTGGTGTAATTTGTGGGATTTATGTACGTAGACATTTTAACAGAACCCACAGGATAACTGAACACAATTTACATGGGTTCCAACATTTTTTCAGGATGGCTGAATGGAACTGTCTATCCAAGCAGCAGGCTATGTAAGGGTTAGCTTTATGGACTGTGATAATAAACAAGGCATCTGGAGCAGACCTCATTTGAATTTCAAAACAGCTTATTCTTTGCTGTACCTCCCTGATGGCTAGACCTGGGATAGGTATTTTGCAAATGCTAAATGTCACAGATAACCAAGAGGAAGAGAAAAAATTACCAGCCGTTCCATCTCCTGCTCCCGAAGTCGCTCTTCTCTCTGCCTCCTGTGATAGTCCATGAGGTCTTCCCTTCCTGAAATTGAGCTAATGCTGTTCTTCCGCTCTCGCATGGACGTTTGCAGAGAATTTGGTGTCTGTCTGTAACTTTCCAGATCTGGGTCATCAAGTTCCATGGAACTTGTGGAAAGGTTTCTTCGGACAGAGAATGACCTGTCAAAATCCACTGGGGAGAAAGAACTACTGGGACTTGTTCCTGAGAGTCCAAGTCTATCAAAATCATCGGGGAGATACGGGGAAGAAGGTGCTAAAAGCATCTTTTTAGCAATTCGAGGGCTTGCAGGAACGCTAAGAGTTGAACTGACATAGGGATTACTCCCAGAGACAGAGTTTGCATGTGGTGAAACCCCTGAGCTGCAAGAAGAAAAATTCAGGTAATTATCAGCATCGAAAGCATTCTGAGGTAGATCTTTTTCTCCAAGTTTTTTCCTTTTACTGTTACCCAGGGAGTTTCTGGGGGGCAAACTTAATGGCACCAGCTGGTTTTCTGTTGATTTATAAAGTCTGGGTAGGGAACGGCTGTACATTCCCATATGACTTAGAGATCCACCAGAGTATTTCCTAGGCCGTGAACCCAGAGTTTCCATCATCACATCCTTGTACTTAACTGGCTTTATGTGAAGGGCCAGACTGTTTTCAGCATTCATTCTCCTGCCTTGCTTTGGGCTGGAAGGCATACTGGCTGCCCCAGAATTGCTACCAGGTGAAAGCACCAGCTCGTTCCCCGAGCTTCCATTCCACATAGTCAGGAGAGAGCCTGAGATCTTCTTTGACTCCAGCATTCCTGGGAAGTATATGTTGTCATAAGATTTATTTCTCTGACTGTACTTTGAGTAGTTAAACTTATCCATGTGTCCAAGGGATTTTTCATTTTCTCTGCTGGCATGAATATCAAAATCTGTCCTTCCTGAACCATACCCACTGAGGGATGGAGACATGCCTGATATGGAACCCAAATGCTTTACAGAGATGCTTTTATCTGGAAGATATGGGCTTTCACAGGGGAACTGCTTGCCTCCTTGAATTTTGTTAACAGAGTGTGTATTTTTAACACTGGAGGAAGGATTAGGTTTAATTGGCATAGGTTGTGAAAGGGTTAAATAAGAGCCAGCATAGTCCCCATTTGTTTTAAATTTAAGAGTTGATGAATATTTCTTCGTGTTGAGGTTTTCCATAATATCCTGGAGACCATTTTCAAGGGAATTCGCCACAGAACCCTTTCCCAAACTAGCATTTTGTAATTCCATCTGTTTTTGTGAGTGGCTATAGTCTGCCATAATCTTACTGGAATCTGTAAAGAAGACAAAAAAAGAAAAAAAATTTAGCAAGTAAGTAGCCTCTTGCATGTGCATGCCTGCAAAATAACGTGAACACTTTTTGCAGTAATTACTGTGCTTGCAATAAATATGTCTCAGATCACTAAGCAAAGGAGGAGATGCACAATTTTCCCATCTGTTTCTGCAAAAGATGGGAGACTGAAAAAGAAAGGGTAGAGGCACAAAACCATACCAAAGTCAGCAACACAGCTGGAAAGAGGCTAGACTCTTTCTTTGCTGTCCTATCCATTGCAGGAGCCTGTGGTTCAGCCTTTATAATCCTGAGTCTCCTAAGATATCCATGAAGTAAGGAAGAATTACTGTCCTGATGTTTTACAGTTGAGGAACTCAATTACAGGGAGAATATGCAAAGCAGACAGCAGAGTAAAGAACCCAACTCAGGTCTCCCAGGGCCAAAGACATAAGATACTGCTCTGGATCACCTCTTCCTTTAATCTGTGCAGCTAGTGCATCTGAGCCCTGGTACACTAGTGAGCTCAATTTAAAGCTCAGTAGGAGTTTGTCACCGTTCTGCTTACTTTGTGGATGGTCCTGCAGAGCTTAATGGGAAGGCACGTTTTTCAAGGTGTTTCAGCTCATTGCTTCAAAAATACAAAGCTGTAACTACATCTGCCAGGAGCACTTTGGTTAAAAGATAACCTTAAGGAAGTAGAATGCTCGGCTGCATGACTTCATTCAAAACAACAAAACCACATAGCTATTAAAAATACTGATGGGGGTGAAAGTTACAGATCCTAATGATTGTTCAGAAATCTAATTTATACTCAGCAAGAGAGCACAGACCAAAAAAGCCTTTTCTGTGGTGGATGTTCTTGTTCAACAACGTGTCAAGCTCTAGCCTACAGTTCTGAGCTCCACTTTGCCAAAAGCAAAGAAAGGAATTCAGCTCCTGACAGTGCCAGTTCCTGCAGGAGATAAACAGGACCGCCAGCAGGCTTACACTTAGATCTCAGCTGATGTAGAAGTGACACCATTAACATTTACAGCAGCTCCTGGGATGTGCTAGTCTACACTCTGAACTAATAAAGCACTTCTGAGTGTCAGTTCCTGCAGGGCCAGCAAGTGTTGTTTCTGAAAACAAGGGTCAAATCTGGGATTTACTCTTGGCTCAGACACATTTCACCTGTGACTTCAGCTTCCTCATGAGAAACTGAACTTCACCTTGTCACTTGGTGGGAAAACCTAATGTGTAAAGTGCCCTTAAAGTCCTCAGAGGCAATACTTTAGTCCTCTCCCAAGCACTTCAGGCAATTGTACGAACCAAGAGACAGAATTTGGGATTCCTGTCTGCCACCAGAGCTCATGTGACCTGGTTTCATTGAGAATCACTAGGTTCACATCTTGTGGAAGGTGGCAAGGGTCCTGGTCTCCGGGACCTTCCTTGCTAAGAAGGCAAAATGCCATGGAATTCCCCACTGTCCAGGGCATCACCAGTCCTGTGCTGCACAGGCTTCCTCTGCGCAACCCAGGTGTGCAGCAACAGGTTCTCCTCGATTAGTAAGGGAAAAAACTGTAAGTTTAGGAACAAAGGTAACTATCATTACTAATGGAATTGAATAGGCAGAAGATAAAAGGACCCAGCATTAGGGGACACAAATGCAAAAATCAAAGTAAAATAAAACACCTTCTTGACCATAGTGGACTGGGCTAAGAAGTTGTTAATGACAAGCTCTGGTAGTGGCCAAAAACATTAAATTGCACCTTCAAAACTAAACCTCAAGTCTGCCTCTACACAGAATTAATTATTTTTATGCTGGCTGTAATGATGGGATTTGTATTATATTTATAATTTTAACACACTTATGATGATGATACAACTATTTAAGTTGCCTTTGAACCAGTGAGTTCACAGAGTTCTCCATCGCACCATCACCACTTTCAGTAAAACTGCAGCTTTTTGTATTGTGATATTTTACTTGACATTTTTTAGCTAATTTCGTAAATTTTGATAACAGCAGTGATGCAGTTCAAATGAACAGAAGGATAAATGTGACCCAAATTCAAAAGAACTCTTGTCAGGACAAGACAACATCATCTGGAAAAATCAAGCATTCATCATATTAGTGGTTTTAAGGAAGAAGAAAAATAAGATGTAGAAGTTATTTAAGAGCCCAGATGTAAAGCACAATATATACGCCTCTTATACTTAACCTTCCATTGTGGAACAGACCCTAATTTCCATCTCATTCTCTCTTTCTCCTCCCCTCTTCCAAATCTTTCTTAAAACTGACATCTAATCTCATATGAAAATTGTACTGTCCAAACCTTAACTAACACAGCTAAGTTCAAATATTTTTGCATAAATTTCACTGGCTCCTCTATAAATAGCTTGGCAGACACATTAATGGGACATTAATAATTGTTCATTACTCCCTTGCAACAGCAGTAGGGCACATTTAATCCTACAAAGACTGGACGCTTTTGCCAAAAAACAAGTTAGCTCATGGAAACTTTCATGCCTGTTCACCACAGCAGTGAAGGGTTCATTGTACTTGAAATCCAAACAAGTACAGTAAGAAAAGGTCACGATACCTTCATGTTCACTCCACTTCAGCTTTTCTCTACTATCCCTTGTGCCAGTTCTTCTGCGCTTTTGTTTCCAGCACCACAGTGCCCGCAATCATACAGTTAAATCCCAACTGGACGACAGCACATGTTTAAGTAAACCGTAGCTGCTTCCCACCAAGCAGATCTTGTTTGTTTTGTTTATTTCTAGGGTAATGTTTGAGTAGAAACTTGATGAATACGCCAGGATGTGTTACACATCCTGGCTGATGCTGTCTTTGCATGCAGCTATAGAGACTGAGGATGGGAGCTTCAGCTCGTGATGTGCCCTGAACCCATCCTGCATCCAGGTCAGTCCCAGCTTTCACGCTCAGCACAAGGGTCCTCTGTTAAGCAAAGTATTTGCTGCCTGGAGCTACAAAAGGAAATTCTTCCCTTTTTTAATTTTTATTTTATTTTTCCCCCGTCATTCCTTTTCTTCCTTTCCCGAATTGTTTAGCTGGGGGTCACTGATATCTGTTCCAGACAGGCATTAAAGTGATGGGGGAGGGTTGGCTGTCTGCAGCATATCCAGCTGTGGCCTTGTTCTGCCTGGTAAATGGAGTTAGACATGGAGTAAGAACAGAGCACTGATCTTATCCATGTGTCAGGAGAATTAAAGGGCCAAAGTCAATTAGAAATTCTGCAAGATCTCAGTGCATTATAAGCAAACTTCATTTTAAATGATTACCTGATCCAACATTCTGGAAGGAGGAGAGGTTACTTCTGTTCGGCATCATATTTCTCTTCTACAGGATGGTTAAAATGACACTAATTTGAGTGAACCAGATAAATTTTGACCTGCAAATAAAGTAAAAAAAGAAAAAAAAACCTCACACTGTGTTAAGAAGTGTATTTTGGGAACATATTTTGAGTGCATAATATAAGACAAAATTGGCTTTTCTTATGGTAAAATTTCCAGAGACAACTCAAAAAGAAATATGTTAAAAGATATTTGGAAAGGACACTCCATGTTTAATGTGGAGACTGTGAAAAAAACCCGACAAACATGTCTGCAGTTGGTTTATCAGTTTAAAAGTACATATAATTTGTTTTGATAACCAGCCATTATCTATGTATGACTATGTCCCGACTCTGTACAGGCTCTGTATTAGTCACAGCTGCTGAGTTTTGCCTGTGATCCTGTGGCTTCCTTAAGAAATGACTAACAAGGTTGTACTTTGCTACTGAAGACTTTATTTTGAAAGCCCATAGCCCAAGTTCAGCCCATGCAACACCAGCATCCTGCAATCATGAATAAACCTATGCAAAACCAGGTAGGTGATCCAAAATGCACAAAATGTTTTGGCATGCAATGATTTCTGAGTTTCCAAAGAAGCCAGACAAGGAATGCAAAGGGATTCTTGAAAGCTTATTTAAGATCAAATTAAAAATTGATATGGCTTCAAAGAGACTTGGTTTAAAAGAAATGCCAAAATTAAATCCCAGCCACTAAAACCTAAATCCAAATAGAAGACCTCTAGTGAGCTGCTCTATTAAAAGATTTATTTTGTTTTATACACATCTGTTTTTAAAGGTTGACAAAAAAATTTTTAAAAATTGCATCAAGTGACAAAATTAATGGCGACCATCTGTAGGTCCTCTGGGTTTAGCTTTGGACAAGCAAATAGAAATGTGTCAAAAAAACAAATGAAGAATGGAGACAGATGTCTGGGGCTGTCTAGAGACAAGCCACCTATTTAATTAACTGCAGTCATCACAGCCCCAAGGTTCCAGGTCTGTGGTGCACAGACTTTCTGTGCCATGCTTTTTCATGTTATTCTCCTGGGAGGACAGCCCTGGGAGAAGGGAGCTGGCTGCTGATCCTTGCAGAGGGAGGCTCCTTCACTCTGACCTCTGGCTTCTGCCTCACCTGCTCCTGCAAGCTGCTCTCCCAATGGGGGCCAGTCCCTGTCCTTTCACTCTGTTCCCCCAGGATCCCCCTGTGCAAAGCCTCACTTTGAAATGCTTTTCCTTTCTTTGTAGAGGTCATTTCTCAGTCCCAAGGAAAGTTTCAACCCCACTGGGCACATTCTGCTCCTCACAGCAAGATACAGCTTCCTCCAAGATCACATAACCCACTGTTGCCCGAAGTGACACTACTCTCCAAGGAGCCAGGGTAAGGAAGGAGACCCCCTAGAGCGCTGCAGCTCCTGAGGGGACTCACCCACATGTCCAGCCTCTCCAGCACAACAGGACTGAAATTCTCCAGAGCAGCTGATGGGAAAGAAATTGGGCAGCAGAGAGCTTTTCAACCCAATTTTCATCTTCAACAGGTTATTTTATTGACGTGAAACGCTTACCATCCTTTTAACCTCATTTGTCTTCCAACCTATGGACAGACCCCTCCCCTAATTCCTTCCAGCTTGCCTCAGATCCTCCAAACTCAAAGCCTGCATAGCATCCCAGGCACCCAGCTTTGCTGGAGGGGGGCTGGGGATTGCCCATGGACCCCTGGCACAGCTGCAGCTACAGGCAGCAGACACCAGCAAGAGGTGACAGCGGCTCTCCCACTTGTCTGCAGACCAAACGCAGAAGGATCAGGACACAAATCCAGTTAATACTGCCACTATGTTGACACCTTGGCATACTGCTTTTGTCATCTCTATTAAAAATACTGCATTTTGTGCCCGGAGGTCCCTAGAAAAGAATCAAAAATTTTACTTTTCAGGCCATGTTCAACTTGACACAGAAAACTAGTGACACTCAACATTTCACATTTGTCTGCAACAAAGGTGTCACTGTATCACTGAACAGAAAAACCAAACATGGACAACTTGGAAATAGAAGACAGAATGAAGGGTTGGTTAAAAAGACAGGAAGATTCATTGCATTTCCCATGTCTCTAACATTGCTGCTTTATGGTTAAGATCACCAAAAACCCCATCCTTTCTATCTCGTGAGATGACAGCTACCACTTAATCAATGTGACAAACATTAAGGAGAGCACAGCTGAAAGGGAAGGGATACTATGCAATAAAAAATTCAATCTTTGACTCAATTTGGTGAATACTTGGGTTTGCTAATAACCTTTTTTAAGGTTAAATATTTATATGGTTTCATTTCAGGTTTGAGAACTCATTACACATCTCTCTTCCTAGAGGATGAGAGATCAGAGAAGTCCTCACTTAGTAATAGCTGGATTTGAAGGGGAGAAGAACTTTTTAAAAAACTCTCAACTGTGAGCAAAACCAAGAAACAATTGATGAATTAATGAGCTAAGGTAACAAACAGCTCAAAAGCCACAGTATATGTGCTTTCATGAAATCATATTCTTTCAGATGAGGTTATGCAGGGCCTCCAGCAAGGCTGTCTCTCGTTACAGAGCCACATGCACGCTCTGCCTTGTCTGGAACGAAGCAAAATGATTTCATCTGGGATTTATAAAGTCATCTGAAGTGAATGTATACAGCATTACCAATCATGTTTCATCTCTACAGTGCCCAGGCCAAATTGAGTTTTGTTTCACTAACGACCAGAAGAAACAGTGATTCACAACTCAAGCAGCGAGTCAAACAAAGGATTCCAGTTCTAAGATATTATAACACTGGGTGGCTTTACAGTAAGAACTCCTTTCCCTTGTGCAGTGTTTTAACCCCAGCTGGCAACTCAGCCCCCCCAGCTGCTTGTTAACCCCCACCCAGGATGGGGGAGAGAATCATAAAAGAGGGAAAACATGTATTAAATTAATGACAGTTTGATAGATAAGCAAAGCAAAATAAGGAATTAAACCCCTAGGAAAGCAGGGTTCCATCACTCCGAATGTTCGACCCCCTTTTTCCTTCTTCTCCCAGCTTTATATGCTGATTATGATGCCCTGTGATATGAGATATCCCTTGGGTCAGCTGTCCCAGCTGTGTCCCCTCCGAACTTCTCATGCCCCCCCAGCCTTCTCACTGGTGTGGCATAAGGAGGCGAACAGTCCTTGACTCAACAGAAACACTACATAGCAACAACTAAAAACATCAGCGTGTTATCAACATTATTCTCATACTAAATCCAAAACACAATGCTGTAACAGCTACCAGGAAGAAATGAACTGTATCCCAGCCAAAACCAGGACACTTCAGTGCAGGAGCCAAAAGCTGCAGCTCAGCCAAGCCACAAGTACACTACCTGTGTATACAGCACTTCCCAGCATTTCATCCACAGATTTAGGGCAAAGTTTTCCCAGCACATAAGCTTCTCACCTCTTCTTTACTTCTGCCTGGGCTGATACCCACCTCCCTTTAGCAGAGACTGCTCTGGCACCCACTTTTCTCTTACGTTACCAACCAAGTGGGTTGCAGTGCCTCAGGCATCGCTAAGGCGCTTCTCCGACTGAAAATAAACAGTCAGTTTTAAACAAAACTCTCAAACTTGGCCGTCTATCTTTTAAGGCTTTTCTGCTCTTCATTGTTTTTTCATTTTCAGTTTCTCGGTGAACATTAACAGTGGCTCCCTGCAGCTCCTGGCACCTCTACTATCTCTGACATTTCTCTTCAGAAACTCCTACAGCAGTGAATTGCCACTCTTGGGTTCCAAAACAGACGAAACCCCAACTGATGGAGGGTGAGGACGAAGGCCCATCATTGGCACCATCTGCACATCATTAGTTTTATTTGTTCTGCAACAAGATCTTCAAATGATTAGAGTCTGTTTCAACTATTCCAATAAAACACACACTGTTTTGGAAACAAGAAAGCCTCTCGAATTTTCACGCTCTGAACAAAATTTGGTGAATGAGTGCTGATGGCTTCAGTGCCTGGAGATTTCATTTTCCCACAGTATAGCACGCCTGTGTGCCTAGACAGACTGTTCCATTACCAAGCTGATTTACCTTTTTCCTGCATAATCTGAGGACAATGTACTTATGCCTGATTAAATCAAACCTGTTCTAATTCCTGACTTACTCTGCTTATTTACAAACAAAGTCTTGATAGGCTCAATCAGATGGCAAAGTAAAACTCACTGGAATCTACTGTTTACCTCCAAAACACTTAGGTGGAAATCCATCTTTCCCCAAGCCCACTGTCAAACTAAAACAATATATTCACAGAAAGGCACCTGCATAATTTGGTGGAGATTCTGTACCCATGAATGGACACACCCTTAAGAGACAGCAAAGCCATCTCTGCCAAAAACTGGACAACTCAGCAAGGCTGTGATTTAAAGTTTGCCTTAAACATCCTTCATTTCCTCCTCCCCCACAACATAATACGCTAGACCCCAAGCTATAGCTAATTTCCTGCCAGCATAGTCCTGAAATCTGCTCAGTCCCTGTCTTTTCAAGATATAAATCCTGCAACACTTAGGTCCCTGCATGCAAGTGAGCACAAAGTCTGGTTACAGGCAAAGGATGTTTTAGTTCCTAAAACTCACAGCTTGGCACCTTCAGCAACACTAAATAAATTAAAAATCAAGTATCTGTGAATCAGATTTGACTAAGTCACTCCCTTGCAATCCTGCAGGTTTCCGATGTGGAAAAGGGAGTGGCAGAGGAAGCTGCTCTTATGGCTTACCTCTTCCTCTGAGACATTATCACGTTGGATATTGGAGAAGGAGGAGAAATAAAACAGTGCAACAGAAAACATCCTAAATAACATTATCCCTCTCATAAACCACATGTATTTGACTGTAATAACCCACCCGACTACTCCAAAAATTGCACTTAAATATGACATTTTTGATTACTCTGTCTTACTGTTAAAACATGATTCTCTCCTATTCGATAAGGACTGATGTTGTAGGCATTGTCATATCAATTGCTCTTTCCAGTAGACGGACACAATCATTTTAATCAGATCACGACAGCTGACAATTTTAAATGCGTATCAAAAATGAAAACATTCATTACCACGTAAATACTACAGCTGGGTGACTACAAACTGAGGGTCAAGCCATTGACGTAAGAGACACAAGTAAAAATGCCAGGGAAAATGTTGAAGCTTTATGACTTTTGTGCCATAACAGCTGCTCTTACCTGAAACGGAAACTGTTAAAGCACTCATTTCAATGAATCTAAACTAATTCCTATGCATTTGGTAGGACAAGAGACTAGATCACCTACTCAAACAGCATTACTTTAGCAGACATCACTGCCTCCTCCTTATCTTACACTCACACAAACCACTGTTTCATCTGGAGTAGTTCACTGAGATAAGCTCAAGGAAGAAGGAGAGTTAATTCTTTTCTGCTCAAACAAAAGCCACGGACAGGTAGAAACATACCAGAAGAGATTTTTGTTAAAACAATGAACTCCTTTCATCATGCAGAAAAACAGGGTTGACAGAGGACAAGCCAAACTCCAGTCATACTCATCTTTTCTATTTTGGTACCTTTCTGGTAGTTAAGCTGCAGAGTCAAGTTATCTGACCCAATGACTGTATCATCTCATGACAGTAGTGACAAGCTCCCTGGTATCATTCTGACACTATTTCATTAACTCTTTTCCTATTGAAAGTTTGAGTATGCTCAAAAGATTTGCAAACTGAAACTTTCACACAGAGATGGCAAATAGAAAGCTCTGCTGGTGGGCTGTGACTGCTTACTGTGCAGACTAAGAAAACCCAAACCAAACAACATAGCTGGTGTAGAAATAAATACACTTAAATACTCTACACCAATATAATTCTCGCTCCTGAAGCCCAAGAAATACAGTCTTTCTTTATCTAAAATTTCAGGAAGGGGATTGGAGGCAAAACAATTATGTATCCAAATTCATATCCTACAGGAGCAGAAATTCTCACTGTACAAGAGCAGAAAGACCTTAAAGAGAAGTTTCTCCGTTCCCATCCTACTTGACATGACAAACTCGCCCCTAGGACCCCCCTGACAAAATCAATGAGAGCAGGTAGGTAAGGCCCAGAAAATCTAAGTAGATAGAAAAACTAATCAGAACAGCTTCAAAGATCATCCAGTCTTTTGTTTCTGTTTCTTTTTTCTTGGATGTTCTTACCATTTTTCCCCCATGTATTGCATTTTCCCACTCTTAGGCAACCTTTGCCCACGACCTGCTTTCCTCTGTGCTGATTTCTTTCACTGCCACTTTGTGCCTGTCACTTCCTTCCGTTAATCAGTTCTCTCCAGTGCCCACTTATTCTGACAGCTTCTGTCTCTTGTTTCACTCGTCCATTTCTCCTCAATTTGTCTCCTTCCCGGGACGCTTGCCCCATATTTCCAAATGTCCCCTCTAGCTCTTTAACGCTTCTTCATTTCCCAGCACTCTCAGGGCAGCAAGCATGCCCCCACACTGAATGCTTCTCATCACACTTGCCTGGCAAACCACACCATGACAGTGACCGCTCAAGTGGCACTGGCCGTGGCTGCTGTGCTGCCAAGCCATGGGTGTGCCTGCACCCACACGGGGCAGCACTTACCGGCAGCTCCCAGGACTGAGTTCCCTCGGGCGAGGAACAGAGGGGCTTTAACTGCAGTTACACCACTTACTATAATAAAAGAAGTTAAATAAAATGGTTCACTTAAAAACTGACTCCACCTGCATGAGACCTGAGTAAGAAGAAAAAACCCAAACTTGGTCATATTTACACAGTTCACTCTACCCTGCAGTCTCTAGAGGACCTTCTTTCTACAGGGGAAAACTCCCCTTGGATTTCTATGCATTCTTGGAAGTGCTCCACCAGTCTAAAACAAATTCTAAATGAACAGCACCTGCTCAAAACACCCAAAACATCATTTTATAGCTACTCATTTAATTCAGTGGGAAACACTGTTTGCCTTGCTGGCAATTACTACAAACCAGAATTAACCATTCATTTTAACAAAGTAAAATGGAAAGAATACACTACATGTGCAGTGAACACAGCATTAATCCTTTCATTAACAATCACCAGCACTTGCCCACACCCACTTTGATTAATTCAGCTTTTCTCTGGATCTTCAAGTGGAAAAGACAAAAAAGGTCTTCCCATTTAAACATCTTCAGTCCTTCTGATCCAACTCCAGCCTCCAGATGGATCTGCGACCTTTAGCTCACCCAATCTCCACTTCCTATCTAAACCCAAAATACTTCAAATTTTTCATGACGGGCTTTGTTCCTTCTCCACAATAGTCAACTGATGCCTTTGACTGCTTCCAAGGACCTGGTTGATAATTATATCTGATAAGTATAGACAGTAACTGATATGCAAAAAAATGTCCACTCTTCCTGTCCTGGCTGATGGCAAAGATTTCCATTTCCTCAGTAAAAACAGAGACATATTAATGAGTTGATTTAGCATTTGTCAAAATGGAAGCAAAATAAATTGCTGCTGTAGAAAAGGAACTGTGTAAAATGAACTATATAGAAATGTTAGGGTGTTACTACTTGACAGCCCTAAAGGTATCTCTTTTTCTGTAACCCTCTTACTTCAGACTACCCCTCCCCATGTCAGCAAAGGTAGGCACTCTCTCATCTTCTGATCACTTAATCTCCTTTCTTTCCTACACTGCTTCCTTCTGCTGTGGGAAAGCAAGCCCATCCTCACCCTTTGCAATTCCACTCTATCATGCCTTACTTCCTCCCATCTCTCATCCTTTCCCATGTCAACAACTTATCTTTGAGGACATTATCCATGAGAATATAAAGAATGCAAAAACTAAAAAGTTCACTAAGCATGAAAACTTGCAAAAAAGGCTGCTCTTGTATCCCTCTTCCTCCAAAAGGGAGGGAAGGTGTGGCACAAAAATGAAATATTCACCATGTTCTGACTGGCAACATGTTCACCCAGATGCCCTGAAGATGCAGACACAGAGGATTCGGGAACGTGCAGAGTCAAGGCAGAGACAAGATGACAGGTTGACAAGATGAGCATTTGGGGGAAAAGGAACTGGTGACAAAAGCCATGTGTGTGAGATCAAGCAAGCACTCAGTGGCAGGAGCAGAAACCCCATCTCTTGAGTCTTTATGTAAGCGCAGACAGTCTATTTACACTTCTGCACACGGGTAAATTCTTCAGGCAGCTTTGGGGCAGGAGAAGAAGGAGCTGGGACCGTAGTTTCCAGCCCGTTCCTCCCTTTGCTCGTGGGCAGCAGGTATCTTCCCGAGAAAGCTCTGATCTCCAAGCTGAGCTCACCTCCGAGCGCGGGGCTCCGGGCGCCGCCGAATCCCACCCGGCTGCTGACAGGGCTACACGAGGGGGGACGGAGGAGCTCTAAATCTGTCAGGGGAGACCGAGCCCAAACCCCCGATATCCGTCCGCAAGCCGACCGCGGTAACGCCGGGTTCCTGTTGCTGAACTCCAGCGATGCCGAGACGGCATCCATCGCCGGCTCAGCCCCAGGAGCCCATCCCCGCCGGGCACGGCAGCCCTCGCACAGCCGCAGGAGCCTTCACAAGCCACCAGCCGAACAAAGGATCGCGGACAAAGAGCCTTGTCCCACGTCTTCCCCTCCACCAGGTAGATTATTGACGATGGAAAACCAAACCAAGCGAAGCCAAGCCCCGCCGTTCCTCCCTTGCTTTCTCGGACCTCGGACGGATGTCCCCGCCGCCCCCGGGGCAGAGGCTTTGTTCGCCAGCGGGGACGCGGCAGAACCGGGGGGAACACCCGGACAAAGACGGAGAAGCGTCTGGCGACGAAAGAGATAGGGAGGGAGCCCCGTCCCTTTCAGCTGCGGGGTCCCCGCCGAGCCGGGAGGCAAGGGGGGGCCCCCGCCGCCCCCACCCGTCAGACGTGCGAAGGGGCCGGAGGCGGGGGAGTGGATGGGGGAGAGTGGTGGCACAAACTCCCTTAAAAGTAGCCCAAAAAACGGGGACGGCTGCGAGCAGCTGAGCCGGCGTCAACCCAGGCTCTGCGTGTCCGAGAGGGACCCTCTTCCCATCCCCGCGGGGCCCCGCCGCCTCTTCCCATCCTCGCGGCCGGGTGGGCTTCACGCACCCCGCGGGACGGCGCTTCCCCCGCACTCACCGCCGCTCCCGCCGCCGCTCCCCNCCGCGGGCAGAATGGTTCGCTCCCCTCAGGCCGGGGTCGCGGGAGCGGGGCGGACGAAGGGCAGCCGGGATGGGGGGAGAGAGGGAGGGAGCAGGGGATGGACCGGAGAGAACGGGGAAACGGGCACAGGGATATCCCCCGAGGGGCCGCGGTGGAGCTCTTCACGATCCATAAATATGAGTCGCCAGGCAATTTCCTGCCCGCGAGATTAGCTGAGCAAACAGGGCGGCGCTGGCAGGGCGCGGGCCCCGTTTTCCGTGCCTGGGGCTGGAGCTGCGCTTTACCTGCGTCCGCCCTCCACCTCATCTTCCTCCTCCTCATCCCCGGGGAAGCCGTGTTGTCAGAAGGGGCTGCCCTCGGTCCTCCCGATCCCGGAGCGGAGCCGGGTTGCCTCCGTACCCTGGTTGGGGCGCCCCTGCCACTCACCCAGCTCGGGGTCACACCCTGCTGTTGCCTCTGCCTGAGGTGTCCTGAGATTCAAGATTTTCTCTTACCTGAGGAGAATACACCCATGAAAGTATGTGTGTATACATAGATATCCTCGTGTGTAAACACACTCAGGGCTCTCAAAAGACCCCCGTCCAGTCCCCGTGCATCACCGAAGGATGCAGCTGCCACCACCAGCATTTTGCTGTTCCCAAAGCAGGGGACGGGCTGGTGAGCCCTGCCGGCCCTTGCTGGAGGTGTTTTCACACCAAAGCAATCCTACAAACCAGCACCAGCTCGGCAAAGCGTGCTTGCCAGAGCAGCGCGTCTCGCCCGTCCCGTGTTTGGCGAGCGGCTGGAGATGCCAGCCCGGACCCTGCAGGGGTCCTGGCTCAGGAGGCTGCTCAGTGACAGAGGCAGCGAGGCCACCAGCGGGGTTGGAGCTGTTACAAGGGGGGAAAAAAGGGGACAAAGCCTCCGGGGAGGGGTCGTCCCACGCCCGGGATCACTGGGTGCTGGCAGCCCAGGGCGTATAACCAACCTTCGCTTTCCGAGCGCCTGTGCAGTGTCAGCTTGGTACGGCAAACCCCGGCGGTGAGAGATGCGAGCCAGCCTGCAGGACTCAGGGCAGTGAGCCAGAGTATCCTGCATAGCGATCTTGTTTCGTGCTGTGTGGCCTCGTCACTCTACCTTTCCCCGTTTGTTTCCCGAAGAGGAAATTCGGGAATAGCAGCACTTACCTGCTGTGCAGGGGTCCTGCGGAATGGGTCGAAGCTCACCCAGCACTCGGCCAGGTAAACCACGACTGCTGACTGTTCCCATGTGCCACGAGGAAACGGAGTTTGCTGCGATACACTTCCTGCCTTACATATTCCAGGGGATATTTTACTTGGCTAGAACCGTAACTTTACTGCAATATAAACTTTGTAATTACTCATTAACACCTGGAATCTGTATAGTGACACTCACAATACCAGAGAATAGTACAACAAAAGCCCTTGACTGTCCTGGTGTCTACTGTAGTTTACATATAAAAAGACAACCTTTGAGATTAGTTGCTCTGAAAGGCCAGAACCTAGATGGTCTCTTCTGTGATGCCTCCACAAACATCCCAGTGTTTAATTTTCCACTAGCATTGAACATGACTCTTCTGTTTTGTTCACTGAGCAAGCAAGGAGAAATACACACACTTAAAAAATAAAGGCATATGCCTGTAATAAATGCAGAGTTAAGGACATGCTTGCTATTGGTAGAACTGAAAATTGCTTTTAATCCTGCCACAGCCAGAACCAAAAGCAGCCAGCCTTCCCTTCATCTCACATGATCTTCCTTTTCCTTTTAAGTGGGAAAACCTGTAAGTAATAGTCTACAAAAATCTCCCTAGGGAAAGTGAAGCCTAAGAGTATGGAAAACTGCAACTTTGCTCTTGCGGTCAAACTGTTACTCTGAAGGACTTGTGATATGCTGGCTGAAATGTTCTTTCACTTAGATCCTACTCAGTAGGTGAGGAAGCAGCAAAGCTGGGTAAGGCAGATCATATGTTTCCTCTGATACCTGTATGCTGGGAAAACTTTGTCTAAACCAGTGTCATCTGTTTCTTTTCAGCAAAAGAAATAAAAATAAAGAATAGGACTTACTTTTAAAATAATAATAAGTACTCAAAACCAGCCATAGCTGAGGCTCTAAAATAACTTGTTAAGTTGTAATGTTTAACAGGCAAGAGTCTGGCAATTTAAAACAACAACCAAAAAAACCTGTCTTGGACATTTTATGAGTAGGAAATACTTAAAAATTAGGAAACAAGTGAAACTCCATAAACTAAAGAGCTGGAAACTCTTGTTGGAACAAAAGAAGCAATGCTACTATTAAAGAAAGTCAGGAAAAAGTATATGGAAACTTGCACGAGAGCTACAAGTCATAGACGGGTTCAACAGTCCACCTAGCTAGCATTAACAGTTTTCATGGCAATTGTACTGCTACATCAACTGTACTGTGTATCACAGAGGCTTTTAAAATTCTCCACCCCTCAGTATGCAAGCATGCCTGATAAAAGTTTAGTTTCCATGGTAATTCATATAAGTAGAAATCAAATGTTGGAATGTTTGCAAAAAGCATGCTTTAATCAGGAGCATTGAAAATGGTAATAAAATGCCATTTTGTTACCATACTTCAATGCCATGGTTCTATAGGATAGAAGGGGAGATCACTGCAGAACTGAAGTAATCTCTGAGCAGGCACCCGCAATCACAACCTCTGCGTTACCTGGTCCCTTACCTTTACGGATTGTATCCACATCAGGCGTGGATGTGACTGTATTTCTGTCAAATGAGCCAGAGCCCACAGCTGGGACTTGGTTCAGGCTTTATGTTACCTTCAGGAGGAGAGGCGATTCCAGCCTGACAAAACTGGTTGAGATAAAGTTTCCCATTGATGACTGGATGCTGTTACACCCAGCCTTTTCTCTGGTGGCAAAACTGGTCTGGTGTCTTCTATTTTGTGCCTTAACTACTCATTCGGATTCACAGTCTATGATTTGTGACATTCTTTGGTGGAGTGATGCAATTATTTATGAAAACCAGATCAAGAAAATGATTCCAGGTGAAACCTCTTCCTTCCCAACCCCTCTACCTCTTCTGAAAGAGGTCAAAAAAGTACTTGCATTAGAGTGATTGATGAGAAGAGAAACAAATAGATCTGAGCAGTTGTGCTTGAGACCGAACCTCTGTTTCTTGAACCAGCATCACCAACCCACCAATGGATTATTAAGCTGCACCCTTTTGAACAAACCTGTCACAACAAATGAAGTCGTAAGGATTCAGTGCTTTCCAGCGTTTAACCAGAGCATTTTGAACCACTTGTTTATAGCTTGAAAATAGTAACAATGGTCACAACCAGAACTTTGGGTGAAACTTCAAAGCAAGCAGTGATTCCTCTGCTGTAACTTCCTCAAAGACATTTTGAGGCAGTGTAGCAGGCTGGATTCTAGGTTATGAAAGAATCTTGATTTTTAAGGCTCTTTGGGAATCCCTGCAAAATCAAAAGGCAACGTGCAGCATGACTGCATTCATCAGTACCATTCTGGTGAAAAAAAAATCACACCCTGTAGTTACACTGGTCATCCTAGTTAAAAGTGTAGAAATCTATTAATGCACCACACAGTAGAAATGTGTATCAATAGTAAAATAAGTTGGGGTTCAAGCAGTGGAGTGTTCTTGTGACTTGTCCTGAAACTTTCTTGAAGTGTCACACAAGAGCTATCAAGAAGAAACTGCCTGGGGAAAATAAGTTACATGAGTAATCAGATCTCGTGCTTCAGGGCACAAGTCAATTGCTAGAAGGGTCAAGAAAGGAATTTCCTTACTCTCTTCCTTTGCACAGTTGTACACAATTAACTAGATTGTAATTGCAAGGCAAAAAAAGTAGTTATATTTTGCATTTTTCTGAATCATCAGGCACTGGCTGCTTTTGCAGCTGGATTCAGAGCTTAAGGGACAGGTCTGGTAGGTGGGTTTTGTTGCACTTCTGTGAGTTTTTGCCTAGATTTACAGCACAGCTGGGAGGTTTGCTCTTCCTTTATGCCGACTGCCCAGCCC
Source organism: Gymnorhina tibicen (assembly GCA_013399875.1). Lineage (NCBI taxonomy): Eukaryota > Metazoa > Chordata > Aves > Passeriformes > Artamidae > Gymnorhina > Gymnorhina tibicen. The sequence continues at coordinate 588,336 of VXAZ01010351.1, read as the reverse complement.
ACAGTATAACTGTGTTGCAGAACTACCATTAAAGGGAGACTAATTTAGGCAGTTAATTTTCTGTTAATAATAAGTAGTTACCTTAAAAAAACCCCTCTGTCTATAATTGCACAACTCATAATGACTCATTTAAGTAGCAGCAGTGTTGTATCCATAATGGCCTAAAGATATAAACAAGACAAGATTTGTTGGAGAGGTAACCATTTTTATTAAGCAACCGGACCATTTAACGCAGTAAAAGATCACGCTATTTCTTCATTAAATAGAGTATTTTAGTGATCAAAAGAATTTTTGCTACCACAGGATGGACATTGCTTCAAATCACAAGAGCACTCCCCTATTAGCTTGTGTATGGTTCTCTGTCTTCAGAGCTGATGAATTGCTTCCCTTTCCTAGAACCGGCGTGTGCACTGGTCAGTGGGGGTGGCTCAGGGCTCCGCCAGCCAGCTCTGCTGCTGCTGCTCAGCTCTCCACAGTGGTACTGAAGTGTTTTTTCCTGGACACAAGTACATTTTTGATACGTGATCTGTGAGAAAACATGTTGGAAACTACAAGCACTAGCAAAACCTCGGTCCGTGCTCCTCATAGATGCCAAAACAGTAGGAAAGCAGTTGGCACAAGGCATGGTGCAAATTCTGTAGCTACACTGGTTTACAATTATAGTCACAGATTAGGACAGCTAATTGTTTTGTACTCAGTGGTTGGATACATGGGTACCTTCATTCTATAGTTGCCCTTTCTAGTCTTATCTTTTACCCAGCAAGCAATAAGCTGATTCGTAAGTCCTTACATACACCCAAGTTTGGGGGCCTGATGGTTGTCTTCTGATGCCAAGCCAGGGAAGTTTTCTATTCTCCTTTGGTCTCTATTTATCAAATCTGGATGCATATATAACAATACTGTGGGTCATATCAGTAAAAAATTACTTTCTTTAGTAGGAAGTGAGAAGAAATCTAAAGCAATTTAAGCTATTTGCCCAAGGTTACACAAGAAATTTCAGTGGGGGCAAGGTATGGAACAGAAGAACCAAAGTTACTACTTTAATTTCACAGTTAATCTGTGTAAAGATGGATCTCTCCGTGTTGAAATAAATTATCATTAGTTTTCTTCCTCCTGCAAAAACTTATTCTTCCCCTTCAAGTGAAATTAAATTAATGAGTATAGAGTCAAAAGAGGTAAAACAATGTATTTGTACCAAAAAGAAAGATGGTTGCCAAAACTTCTTTCATTCTGTTCGGAGTCATTTGGGCTTTTGTAAAGGAAAAAGCTTTGCCTAACAAAAGTTAGATAAAATATATAATCAAAACTGATTCATGAAGTTGTTTTTGCTGAGAGGTTTTTATATGTGCATTCAGAAGGGTTGTAGAGGTTTTCTTTTCAGCAGATGGCCCCCAAATATGGAATTATGTCCCATTAGCAGCACAAAGGATGACACAATATTGCTACTACTTTCTCACAGTAATAAGGCAGAATAAGATGCAGAAGATATATTTTAGCCTCAGATTTCTGTTTTTTTCTACTAATAGAGTCAGGATTAAAAGCATCTGAAAAATGTAAATTATAACAATTGTCTCCCCACGCAGCCCTTACTTAAAATTGCCTTAAGTGCTTAGACAAAATATACTAAACCCAAAGTCAGACTTCCTGAAGATGCGCTAACACCTAAGGTAAAATCAACCTAAACCAAAATAGAAGTCAAGGTGGTGGTGACAACCCACCAACTAGCTTTCCCACTGCACTTGCACCCCCTTCAACAAAATCCTAAAAGTGTAACCCGCCCCCTAGGTTTTAACTTCTATATTTTTCAAGTCCTGTACTGCGTAGTGTGTAACTCTGAAGTTTCGTGTGGCCTGTTAGCTACTGTTCTCTCATGCTGGTTAGACATAACAAACCCTCTCTAGGTTTGCTCTCCAAGGACACTTAGATTGTCCCAGGCCCCAAAATGTGCAAACTAAAAGCCTTTGAAGTGGAGGGGCAAACTTGGGGTAATTACATCATTAACTGAAGTTATAATTGGAGAATTAACCCTGATAAGCAAATGGACAAAATTATAGAAGTGTGAAGAGCCCACGGCCCGGGGTCCCTCTTGGGTGGAGCCCATCGTAGGCTTTACACTCCCAAGGTGTACCTTTGAAGGCCCTTCAAATAAATACCTACTTTTATTCTCTTATTCTTGTCTAGCCTCTGTTTCCAGGTAGCCACTTCAAGGCATCATAACAGGATAGTGGAGAATGTCACAGAATATAATACGTTCATCTCCCAACAGAATATGCAAGGGAAAGGGGAAGATGGTCCAGCATTTCCCCACAGGTTTTTAACGGATGAGTGCTGCACAAGTCTGGCTCCTGAGGCCAGGATAGCTTCTATACCAGACAGCGTGTTGGCACGCAAAGCATGACAAGACAGGATATGGCACATACCCCTTATATATGCCCTGTGCCAGATTAATCCACATTCTGTTCTTCCCTTTCCTCCTTCTGTCAGCCCCATTTTGGGTTACCCCGGGGGATAATGGGGGACCGTGCCCAGCCATCCTACAGGCAACACTGTTTTCTGTGCCTGCTGTGGGATGTGCCACTCCTTATAGGGTCTGTCACAGGCCAGTAACAGGATTGGGTTCGGGCAGGCTGGGCAGGGGGATGAAACTGTGGAAAGGCTCTGGATTACCTTGTCCTTTGTGCAGGCTGCAAACTGCTGGAAGGGCTTTTGGCACCCGAGCTCAGTGTAAAGAAAGCACAGCACCTGGGTACTTCCGATTCAAAGCTCTGCATCTCTCCGCCTGCCCAGCCTGGGGTGGGTGGGAACTCTGCACTTTAACCGAAAGCTAAAGCTTTACAGGGCAGCACCCCAGCTAATGGTACAAGGTAAACTGAAAAGCAAATAAACACAGATATTTTGAGTAGTTTGAAAATGCTGTTTTACAGGAGCTGAGCTACGTAAAGTCTGCTGACATATGCACGTGTCCTTGTCTACGCTGCTCCCCGGAGAGCACCTGTCCCTGTCCCGCCGTGCTGCTCCTGGGGCTTGGGCACCCCTTTACTACAGAGCCCTCTGTATGCTCTCTGCTCTGGGCTGTGCCACTGTGGCCACGACACCACACATCTCCCATGGAATTCCCACTGAAGGATGTAGGATTAGGCCTACAGGAAGCAATAAAATATGCTTGCTGATCCCACAGTATCACAGGAAATTTACATATGACAATCTTTAACACATTGTTTTAATAAATTTTAATTTTGTACTGTAGTTTCAAGACCACTGTAAAATCTGAGATAGGAAGCTGGGGGTAGTCTGGCTTCTTTGTCATGATGCCTTGTTTACACGTTCCTTTTTTCTTTCTTCTTTGTACTACTGAAACCTTAAAGCACTCAAGGGGAGGAAACTCAGCATTGGTGAGCAACAACCTTCTTTTTGGTTGCAAGCTCCTCAGACCATCCTGTAAACTAGACACCCGTTCTAACCAAAAAGAGAAATGCACTATTTCAGTGATACACTTTACTAACAGGACATAAATTACTAACAATATGAAATGGGGACACAAAAGTAGCCCATAGGAGCCGGGCAATTAATGCATAAAGAGAGAGGAGGAATGACAGCAGATCCTCGTTAGACTTAGGAACAGTTTGTCATTAGTGTATTTTTTAAAACTTCAGAATTTTAACGGGAGATAAATATTTCTTTATGCCTCCAATCTCCTCTTTAGTTGACAGAGGCTTCAGGTTCCCCCTCCCCCTTCATTTCTGGAGACGCTGCCAAGTTTTCCCAGAGCTAAAAGCAACAACTTTCTGTTAAACGTTACTTCATGCTTCTGGTATTAATCTAATAGGAGGCTGGATGGGGAGGAGGGGGAAGCAGCAATGAAAGCTGATTTCCTGCCATGCAGTAGGAAATCCATAGAAAATTCAGATTTAACACTAATTTTAACAGCTGGATGACTGCTTTGGCTTTTACTTGCCATAGGAACATACAATTGCATAGGGTTTTTTGTTATAAAAAGAAAACAGACGTCAAGCAAAAGGCAAAATAAAAAAGAGGCTTGCATTTGTAAATACCCTGATTAAACCATCCTTTTCCACTATAGAAATATCAACTAATTTTGCAAATTGCCTCTCATTTCTGTTAACATTTCTAATAAGAATATTCATGGAAAGAGAAAATATCCAAGGAAATTGTCTTGCTAATAAGCACCTCAACAAATATTTACTTGGGAAGTGCTCCAGCAACCACTTCGAAAAGGGCATTAGTGGGTTTGAGAATCACACAATAGGGACATTGAAATAAGTCTCCTTGATGGAGGTGAAAAAATCATAACAAAACCAGTAGATTGTGAACACTGAAAATGTAAGTCAGAGAAAACTGTCCCGTAGCAATTCCCGGCCACGGACAACATACAGCACAGAACCGTTAGCAGCACATCTCTCAGGCTTGACAGTTCTGATAACAATTGCTTGGAAGGTGATGGCCACAAATGTAATCCTTTATCCTGACTATTTAAAATAATGGCTGTTTTCTTCTTTCAGTGCTTGTTGCTCAGCCTTTGCTCCACCTGTTTCTTGCACACCATATGGCTCAACTCACGACATATTGCAGAAGATTTTTTTCACGTTGATGCAAAGAAAGCTTAATACAGTACACATGCTGAAACTAAATGCTGTTTTGCAGATGAAGCAGGGCTATAGCTTGTGTGTGTGTATACAAGGAAGGACCCTTACCACCGGTTGTCTTGATTATAAAGCTTTACCTGCCTGCTGGTGCATGCAGTCAGCAGAACATGGCAGCTGGTTTTTATGTCCCCAGCTGCAGCCAGCTGTTAGGCTCAAAGTGTTAATCACCCCTTTCATCGGTCCCAGGCTTGCATTAAGCAAACTAGAGGACTCTCAGGAGCAGTGATGCCTGAGAAATCCCAGAAGCTAACACCCAAAACATGAAGTAGAAGTTATGCTATGTGAGCAGTGAGGCTTCTCAAGGGGCAGATAAGCACAGGGCTGGAACATTTGATAGTTTGAAGTACTGATGGGCAGGAGAGACGAGGAATGAAAGCCTTGAAAACGAGTGAGAGAATGAGAAAAGTTCCTGTGGATATCACATTAGAAAGAAGTTCTAACAGATGAAGCTGCTTAGAGTGTTGAAGAGGCAGAGACCTCTTAAAAGAAAATTGTTTCCAGTCTCTTTATTCTGTATTCTTAAACCCCAGGACATTATGCATAGTTTTAAAGTCAACAGGACTATTGCCATTGCTCTCTCTGTACTCTAGAAATTCCAGCTGGTATCAGGTTTTCCTTGTAATGGAAACAAGCTGGCAGAACTTCAAAGTCTTGATAACAGTTTACACAGAGAAAGGACAGCAACAGTTAGTTATACTTCCCTATTAAAAATGTTTTCTTCACCTCTCTATTTTTTTTATAGAAGTTGGATAGAAATTGGCGATGAAATGGTGCCACTTGTATCCGGTCAAAGCTCAGGAAGAGAATGTCAAAATGTAGCTGTACTGGAATTTCTTTGGGAAAAGTTATCTGAGAGCTCAACTTTTGTTAAATATGCCATGACCAGGGGCTGTGAGCACCGTGAAATCACTGATCTCAGTTGGACAGCTTTTAAATGGCTAAAAAACTGAAATGGAAATTTGAAAAATAGGGATATATGAGTATCCTATTTCTTTATTGGAAGGCACAGAAATCATGCAACCCTAATAAACATTAAGACAGCATGAACCCTCCAAAGAACATAGGAAACTGAGTGAAAAAAAATGTTGAGTAAGTGAAAATAACACTTGAAGATAAATTTGCCTTTGATTAAGAAATCCAGCTCAAACAATTCCATCTGAGAAATTTTTTCTAAGTTTTGACTGCAGTAGGATTGTAGCTTCAGTTTCAAAGCTGTCCTAACTTTCCATTTTCACTTCTCTGCAAAAAATGTTTCTCTTTTAAAAGTACTACAGTACTTCATTTATTTTCTTCCTCCTTTCCTTCTTCCCTGATCATATGCAACAGCAGAAACGGCCTTTGTTAGCTTTTTCTGGGCTGGCAAGAAGCCCAAAGATCCAGCTGACAAAAACCTCAAGTCAGCAATTCCAGTGTGAAGAATGTCCTTTTCAGAGCCCCCGTTTCACAGTCTCCCTGTCACGGAGCATCTCAGCAGCACCACACAGACGAGCCTTGCATTGCCCTTCCTTCCAAGGTGAGTTATCCTTGCTCTGTTCCGTGTGCTTCAGCGATTAGCTCTCGTTACCCCCCCGCTGCTGCCCGGCATTTGTGTGCTGAGCTCTGGGGGAGGCTGATGCGACAGCATCGGTCCAAAACAAAACTCCCATCAGCGAGTTCAAGGAGCGACTGCAAGGCTCAATGGGTCGGCTCCTGTCCCTCCCAGCGCTCATTACATCTGAAACAGAGCCTCCTGTACTCAGAGGGAAGCAGCCTGAGAGGCTGTGTGAGCCTGGACAAAGCACGGTCAGCAAAAGGTGCCTGGGTTAAATACACGTGTGCTGCTATAATCTTCACCCATTACTGGATCACTGAGTTTGCACCAAAATTTCTAACTGGAAAGAGTCAAGAGCTTCACAAAAGCTGCTGGTTCACGGCGGGCAGCACTCAGAAAAACAAGTGTTGTGAACCAACTTAAGGGCTATCTCATGCTTTAGTTGAATAAGGTAAATTTTGATTTATTTTTTTTCCCCGAAGGAATTCAATGATTTTTAAGGAAACAAAGAATACAGTAAATAAAGACTTTACTGGGCTGCACAGTGATCTGCACTACAGCTTTGCAGCATGGAAATGGTTCATCCTGCAATCACAGCACTTCATATAATATAAAAATAAGCACTTTTTTCTCATGCAGTTTTCTTTCCTGAGCCTTTCTTTAGTGGACACAACAAGTGAACACTGTGCTTTTTGTTCTTTCTCCTCCCCTTTCCTCAGTGGTCCTTTGGTATTTACCTCCTCTCATTTTGGATTTCCTGTCTGTACCCTAGGGAAAGGATTTTCCTGTGAGAAACAAATGTCACATTGCTGATCTGTTTGGATGCCAATAGTCCAAGCCTATCCTCCATGTGAAGCAAAGCTCTTATCTACCTGCTACCAGAAGAGTACTGCTCTCAGATTATTTTTTTTCCTGAACCATTTCATTTGGAACTAGCTTTAGAGAATCAATTTTCTGGTTGCTAACAGAGCTGCTATTTACTTATTTTAAATTAAGATGGATGCAACTGTTTTGGGTAAGAGAAGACCTAAACTGGACTAAATCTCAAAATTCAAACCAAACATAATTTTGAAAACATACCTACTTTCTGTTGGGTCCTGCGTAGCTCGTATGTTTTGGTTACTGTATTTGATATTTTGCCCTGAGAGGGGGAGAAAAGCAAGTGAGAATACTCCGTATTTCTTCTGCACATATACAGAGAGCGGGGCACAGTGATTCTGGCAGAAGCATCCAGATACGGTGATATTAAACACACACAACTCTTTCTGAAATTACTGAAGGTGGTTTTGCATAAGAAAAGAAATATTCCTGGCAATTCTCACCTAGTTATTCATGGAAATAAAAGTCACCAGCAGGACAAGAGAAGGAAAAAAGCTCTGCATTTGAGCAGCAAAAGTCCCAGGAGATGTGTCTGCTCAGACGGTTGGGAACCAAAACTTTCTTCCCCTCAAACACAGATCAGAGCTTTTGTTTTTCTCCAGTGACCAGAGAGACCAAAAAACCTTTAGCCTCTGGGCTGGATCATGTCCAAGGCTGCTGAGCCTTGGGTGACTTGCTGACAGGCTTTGAAAGTGCTTGGGAAGAGAGGTGCCACTTCTCAGGCTCTGCAGAGGCCAGAAGACACCCCACAGTTGTGCTGTGAAGACAGAAAAAGGTTTTGGAAGCTCCCTGGGGATTATGTTTATGTACATGCATGCTCAAGTGCAAGGTGCGTGTCCTACACTGAGCGTGTGTCGTACCAGCAGAGTGCAAAAGTAGGGCTAAGGAATGGGGTAGGATATACTGCCTAGTGTGTTTTAATTTAGAGGTCTTCAGGGCGTTTGGTGCTTAGGATGTTGAAAATGCCTTAGATTTCTTTGCTATCCTCTTGTGGTATGTGATAAGAGCTGCTGGATTGCCATGATTGCAACGGCCTGACTGCGGCAAACAACAGTCTGTGTCTTTGAATGGCTGTGCTGTACAACTTCAAGGTGTTACAGAGCATTGGGGAGTGTTTTGTGGCTTGTGGTATATGCAGAATGGGTGATTTGTAGACCTTCCGGGTCTAACCAATTACCCCTGTGCTTGTGAGGCACTGGATTGGATGACACTGGTGGCTTATTCCATGTACGGTGTGTGATATCTCACACTGCTCACTATTTTAAGAGAAATAAATATTTGCCTTTATTGTATTCCCGCTTTGAAAATTGACAAAAAACTTCTTTAATACACATGAAAGAATGCCTAGAGGTTGAACTCTGGGTAATGCATTCTGGAAAGCTCAGAAAAGCCAGTACTCTGGCCAGTGCATCACCAGAGAGCTAGCTGGGGTTCAGAAGAATGCAGCAGAGTTATGTATAGCCTTACCTTGGACCCATTTGCTTTTCATTTTCTGCAATGTAAGTGTAAGAAGAATCTAAATCTACACTTAGTGATCATTCATGGGACTAATGAAAGGCAGATGCAGACAGTGCTTTAATAAAAGTCAGACTCAGTTGCACGGGAAATTGCACAGAGCCTGCAGACACTTTCAAACCAAGGAACTATCTGTGAAAGGCACAGTTCGGAGAGTCTTGAACTTTGTCTCACAAACTCATAATGTTAGAAATCTCTTAAGGTCAGTTTCCAGGATAGAATGTCAAAAGAATGTCAAAAGCCTTTTTTTTTTCAAATAAAGACAGAAGGGACAACCTTTCTGTCACAGCAGACAGCCCACTCCCATGCTAAATCTAGTCAACAAAACAAACATTGTGCAAAAAACCTGATGTTTTCTAGGCAATGAGGTAGGTGAATAACCAAGGAAAGCTCATTCAAGGGGAGACTGTGCTGGACATTGTAGTAATCAAAGAGTAAAACTGAACTGTGATCATGCTGACTGTGCAATAAAGAAAAAAAGCAAACCTCCATAGCCAAGTGCAACTCTCACTTTGCCAAATTCAACTCTGTAGCAAGTAAATATTCCTATGTGGAAAGCTCCATTGGAATTGACCTAGGCCAGGTCGGTCTGGTTTGTGTTTTATTCTGACCTGGCCTTTTCCTTCTAATTGATGTTAATTTGTATTTTGCGCACTGGAATCTGAAGTTGCATTCCATATAAAGGGTTCACTTGCTTAACTAGAGTTGAAAGCCGAGATACCTGCTTCTCTGACACTGCAATAATGAGGAGATCCATCAGAGCATTGCCATGTTCTAACTGGTCAATACTTCTGCATCGTTTATCTCTTGCAGTCGGACAGGTGTTGGAACCCGGTACTGCATTTTTCTGATACAAAGCCTTCTGATTTCGGAGCAACTCCTAAAACACAAGTTCTTACATATCAGTGAGAACTTGATAATCAGAGCAGATAACACCTTGCTTGCTTGAAGCTCCAGGTGCCTGACTTTTGAAAACTCAGCTTTTACTCAGAGAGGAAGTATTTATTTGGCTGTGACTCTTTGTGTCTTCTCTGCATGCTGCCCTGACGTCTTTCTGGTTTCTCTTCCACATGAACAGTATTCAGCCACCTGCATGTTAATTCAGCCTGTTGTCAAACCCTCCACCTACACAACACGTTCTTAAACAGCTTTGTGCATACCCTCATTTTTGGGTGGTGGCTCCTATTGTTTCAGCTATCTATTCCCTAAAACCTAATTGCACTGTGCAGTTGATTTAAATGAAGGGTGGTTGTTACACCCACTACCTCCAGCAACTGCCAGCAGCACCAGATGTGCATTTTGAGTACCCAGGCAAGCCACTGTGCTTATGTCCCTCAGAACTACTCAGCAGGACACTAACCACGGACAGCAAGTTTTCTCAGACACACAGATCTCTCCCCAGGGAACTTCTAGAGCTGCAGACCACCTTCCTCTACATGCCTACAGTAATGAAACCTTGTATGTAAATGCAGTGACTCCCTTCCCTTTGACAAAGTAGACTCTGAGTACTACAGGAAAATGGCTGATTCCACTCTTCCTCCTGCTCTATAAATCATTCTTTTCTCCCCAGCTAAATCTATTTTCCAGTTAAATATGCCAACAGGCTGTTCTCTTTGCTGAAAGATCTGGATTTTGCCTTAACTGTAGGTTCATAAGTTTGTAAAATGCAACTCTACACATTTCAAAATTAACCTGTATTGTCAGCTAGCCTTAATGTGGTAAGATACAGAATAGCCAGAAAAAAGAAATTTTTACCTTTCAGTCAAAACTGGCATTTTTGGCAATGAGTAGAAGCTGTCTTCATTCTCTGGAAAGCTCTTGACATTGGGACACCCACATTCAAGTTTCTGCTCTGTTCATCTGAATGGGTCTGGAGTAAAAACCTTTGCTCCAACTCAGGCAGAACTTTTAAGTGGGATCCTGTGTCAGGTCAGTGCCTGACACCACAAAACAAATTACTAATTAAAACATCCCCTTAGCATCCAAAAGCAAACATTAGCACAACTGAGTTAACAAGAAATATATATATATATATATATATATATATATAAAGAACATTTCAAACAGTTCTCTTTTCACTTCCGCATGGAATAAACAAATTTTAGACTTCCAGTGCTGCTGAGGAGCAAGCACCATACTCCAGCAGTAACAGAACTGCAGCGCTGGTAGCAATGGGGTTTGGGCAGAAACCTTTAAGATTCCACTGTTCATAGGGTATTTTCAGACTTTTGGATGGTTCTTCAGATATGAGTCTCCTAGAAGCCAACTTGTGTCAACTTGGCTCTCCCCAGCTTGTTCAGGTTTTTTTACTCCCTTTGCTTCCTGGGCAAAAGCTGACACCTGATGGAACAAAGACTGCTGCCCCTTGCAGAGCTTCACAAAGCACAGGATGGTGCTCTGAGTGCAGCAGCAAGCTCTCCTCCCTGCGGTGCTGCTGATCCTCCACCCTGATTCTGCCCTTTGCAATCATTCCCTTTAGCACAGCTTCCGAATGCTCAGCTCTAGGTTGGGTCACTTCCAAGGCTGAGGAACAACCCTCATTTACCTAATGACACCAGCCTGGCCTAGAGCAGGGATGTCCTTTCTCTGACCCATTTGACAAAGGAAATTTATCAGCTTTGGAGCCTTTCCACTTTAAACAGAGAGACTTGCTTCAATGCCGCTTGCCAAGACCTGCTCCACGGAGCACACAAAGGAGCACAGTGTCATGGAAATAAATGACCCACCTCCTTGGAATTCTTCAGCCTGGCAGTCATGCCCTGGCAGGATCCTCACCTGGCACCTATTCTTGTCAACCAACAGGTCATAACCTGGAGGCAACACACTGTTGTGAACAGGCACAAGCTGTTCATAGGAACAAAGGAAAGTGAATGCATAGGCAGGCTTTGGAAATCCCATGGAAGTTTTACCTGATGAGTGACAAGCAGATTGCAAAAACGCCTAGATACTTCTGGGAAGTACCTGGTCTCATAACTGCTCCGTCCCAGGAAATTGTCTCATCACTAGGCAGAGCAGTCATGCTACCTCTTGCTTTTTGCTCTGTGGCTTGATGAGTCTTCCTTTTCTGGCAAAATCATGACTTCACATCCATAGGTGAGGCGAAGAGCCTCTCCGTGTCAATTCTTTTACTGGATAACCTATTATCCTGCACAGGAGGTGTAAGTTTGAGCTGCCTCAGGAAAGGGAGGAAGCTCATGCTGAACTATTATTCCTGCTTCCTGGATGAGAGAGGGGCACTGACACAACTGCAAAGATAACAGCAAAACCCCCAACATATAAAGTAACAAGGCAGGTGCCTGAGCCCAAGCCATGAATCGCGGTTTCAAATAATCCCTTATTTCAGAGCTGTGAGCATGCAATCAGCTTGGGAGAGCACAGGAATTTTTGGCACATTTTTGTTCTTGTCAACAGCCTTTCCTTGGCTGTTTGCTCTCTCCAGTAGGCTTTGGCCCTGTTTTGGACACTTGGACCAGGACTTGGAAACGCAGCACAAGCCCTCGGTTTTTAAAAATTTGGCATGTTGCAACTCCGTGTCCCCATTCTGCTGTTGTCCAAAACAGCACGTGCTGCAGAGTAGACATACAGAGGAATCACACAGGTGACTGACAGCTGGGAGTTTTCTAATTTTCAAGCACTTAGTTCTCTTTTAATGCGATTCTAAAAACACACCTTGATATGTTTCTAAAAGAAAGTTTTAAAAAGTGTGGAAATTATATCACATAGAAATTTCAGAACTTAGTGTGAACCCCTGATCTCTGGGGTTAAGGGTAAAGTACGTGTCACATCTCTGCCTTAAAGCATGAGGTACTAATACTCCTCTCTGAAAAGGTGTGTACATTTCCCAACCTCAGTTCAGAGACCTTCAGTGAAACGTCCTATAACATTCAGCATGAACCATGTGTCCACTTGCTGAATAGTCCGTGCTTGACTTTTGGAATTCATAACATCCGAAACAGTCAAACTGAACCCTTCATGTATATATTTTTAAAGTAGCTTTGAATGCACATATTTGTATCTGCTCTTTCTGTGACAATACTTAGCTCCTCAAGGAATGGCTGACAGAGCATGGATGCTTCTAAAATGGGCAGTCTAGGAGAGAGTGAACTCTTGCCATGCACAAGAGGAGGTAACAAAACCGGCTGTTCAACTTAGCTGGCTTGTCAACACATTGTCCCCATAATTAGCTGTGCCCTCTGCAACCTCTTATTATGCCAGCTGACCTAAGAAACATCAACATCTCCTCAGACCTGAAAAGTGTAGAGTCCTGGTCAAGAAATGGCATGAGCTCACCTTCACAAAGACGTGGTAATCCTCAGCATGAATGACTCCTCAAGTTCAGTCACCACTCTCCAAAAGCTGGGGTCAGGACCCAGGACTTCATTGATGAAGACATATTAAACCTTGTCCAGCTCAGAGCACACACACTGAGGCTGCTGAAGGCAGAATAACCATACAGTCAGAGCCAAGTCACACTGATATTGTATGGAGCCTATTTGGAGGCTTGGCCTCAATTAGCATATAAATGAAGCGGTACACGCAGTCGCAGCCTGCCAGAAAATGAGACAGAATAATCTCCCCAGTTTGGCAGCTCTCTTGAGCATTTAGTTTGTGAATGAAGAGCCAGGCACACTTTGAAGCCAAGCTGGGTCCACAGCTTACAGCCAATTGACTTTACGTGGCAAACACAGGTCTTGGGAAGTCATGAAGGAGACCGATGCTTTTTCCTGCTCTTAGACAAAGTTTCTGTTACAGGCAAGTGACTTTAAAGATACTCATCACCATTCCAGAAGACTGATAGCATTCCACCTATTGCATCCACAGGCCCAGAGGAGCTGTGGTATGGCCCTCCCGCTGCAGGCTTCTGGCCATTAACAGAATGCTTGATTTTATTCCAAGTAAAGGAGAAGGAATGGAAAGTTCACAGGAAAAATGATACAGAGAGATGTGACCACGTAGCTGCTGAGCTTAGACACAGACAGAAATTTTACTTAGGGATCTTTATTAGGTGAAGAATAAGGACACAAAAACAGTAACAAAGACCTTCAAAACTGGTGCACAACAGCACAGAGGGAAGGAGTTTACTCCATGTTTACTATACAAGCCTTTTAATGTATTTCAATTGGGACAGAAGGAAGAAGGCTTGTGTTTTTGTGCAGATCCCTTTCACATTCACTAAGGTTTAGTTTTTCTTCTTTAAATATTTTCAGTTGTCAGGGGCTCAGCTCAGACACAAAAGCAGGGGAATGTAAGCACAAAGGTATGCAGATTTTTCCAAGAGTAGTGCGGTCTTACTCTTATAACTACATAGTCTGCTTTGGGGAGAGCTGAATTTCTAGGAGAGAAAGCAAAGTAGATTTAAATGTAGGTAAAATGCAAAGGGAAGATCAGTGCTGGGCAAGAATGGTATTTTTTCTTCATACTTTAAACTCCAGTTTAAATATAGTGCCTTGGAAAAAAAAATCCATTCTCCATTTGCATTAGCAACCACGGTCAAGCCTAGTTTGAGTATACACATAGCTGCATCTTGTTCCCTGTCCTGGGAAAAATGCTTCTCGTCATTAAAGGGTAGAAGTTACAAGAAAATCTCAGAGGGCTCTATTAAAATCCTCTTGGCACCCTTCAACTAACTTACAGTTTCTTTTTACACTGAGTTTGTCCCTTCCCCTTGTTTTTAAGCTTCAGTTTAGTGCTTTCCTACGATGCTGTAGCAGCTGCACTCTGGAGCTGCACAGATGACTTGCACTTTGCAAATGCCCTGGGCCTTCTCCTCAGTGGGGTGAGGTGGGTGCTCTGTTTCTGCACTCCTACCCGTTTGGCCTTGTAGGCATCTGAACATGTGGGTTCTTGTAAAAATCCAGAGTCATGACCTGGTCCTGGACTTGCTGTAGCAGTCAGGTAGATACAGTCCCATCTGCTCCTCACAACCAGGAAAGCTGTGATGTGAATAACCTCTTTTTCTGTGGCATGAAATAGTCAAACAACCTTAATGAAAAGCAGAAATGGCAGTGTGCTTGAGCAAGAGCTGGGAATTTTAACAACTTGGATTAAAGAAATATGTGACATCCAAATTGATTCAGTGCAAAAAAAATTAGATTAATGTCACAAGACAAGAAACATCAAAATATAAGTGCCCCTTGCAGAGCCCCCCTTGTCCCTCTCATTCACGTTATCCACCCCTCGGCAATCTGCTTTCCTGGTAAGCCATTTCTGGCACAGCTATTGTGTGAAGGGTGGTTTCTGATCTTGCACTCTGTAATATCCCATTCAAGTTTCAACAGGGGAGAAATATTTCACTGAGGAATTAGCATTTGTTTAACCCACCCTCACAAAACAAAAAAAAAGGAGCAAAGTGGTTCATCAAAAATGAGTATAGCAGAATGAAATAATCCCGTGACTCAGGGTTGAACCAGAGTGATGATGTAAATCTACTAGTAACTTCAACTTGCATCTGTCCAAATTAAAGGGCAAAACTACTCTAATCTTGTTAGGTCTTGTATATTCTGACAACACCACCTGAACTGGAACAGCAACATAATTTTCCAGTTGTCTCCACACTTTGCTTTCTTGTGGTCAGAACCTAAAAGTAGCTCCGGCAAAAAGAGAGAGGGCTGCTTCCAAAAATTTTTGCTTTGTAAATACATTTCTTATTCATGCTTCTAGGCACATAACATCACCTCCAGGATCTTGAACCTTTTATGACCATGACCTCAAGCTTAGAAACTACAGTCTGTTACAAAATGAAGATGCTAGCTCTGTCCTGAACTCACCCACAAAAGGTCCTGCACAGATTCATTTGTAAATCTTGTCTCTGTCTCTCTTCCCCCACCTCAAAAGCACAAAAAAGCCAAGCAACATAGCTTAGTAGAGCAGGAATAATTATAATTATGTGGAGCTCTTTCTTTGTCTGTATTATTTGAGCACACAGTCACATTGGTCATCACCTTCCTCTGCTTCATCACCTTCCTCTACCTGCCTCGATGCCTGTGAGAGCTGCATCCAGCCCTGACACCAGCTCCTGCCTCTGGTGCAACTTCCAATTAGGAAAGTGGACATGGTGAACAGTTTTTAAGTATTCACAAAGTATTGAGCCTTCCTGTACCTATTGCTTGTAGGACTTAGCATTAAGAAAGGTCAGGAAGAAGGCTGATTTCTCATTTAAAGGAACTAACATGTAAAACAAAGATCTCAGAGAAGCTGACAACTTTCTGTAAGCTTCCACATAAACTACAGAGACCAGCTGCAAAATAACAGTTGGGTTTCAGCTATAAACAGACTGAGTTCTACAGTGGGTTTGTATATCTATTTTGGTGAGGTTATTTATTCTACAGGAAAAATGCTCTTTTTAAGGCCCCGGGAAGGCAGGGGGATGAGAGGAGAAAAGGAAGTCCTGCTTACGTTGTTAGAAGAAGCTTCACTTCTAGACTCAGAAAGGAACTCTAAAATAAATGTTTCACAAAGGCACAAATTTGGAAAGTCTTCAAGAAAATGATGACTTTTTAAAAAAAAAACCACAGCTATTCCATCAGGATATTTAAAACTACTTTCCTGCCTTTAAAAGCACACCTTGTCTTGTGTTTCCTGGCTGGGTGGGGAAAAAACCCCCCACAGAGGTAGAGAAATTACAGCCAAAGGTAAACAATAGTGTGTGTTCTAGTATCTGCATGAGGCAGTGAGGTAAATGGAATGAACACTGGACTGAATATAAAGGAGAAGAAAGAGATAGATTGCTCAGGTTAAAGACTCTTTGATTAAAAACTGTCCTCTGTGGCCTTAATGCAAACCACATATTTTAAATTATTTAATTTTACTCAGTAAGTTGCTGCATAAAGCCCACGCTGAAAGAAGGGCGGCTCTAACTAAAAGAAGCTTCTAAATGAAAACAGGTGATATCTGTCATCTTCAGCTAGTGTAAAACACATAAATACTAAAACATGCCATTTCTCATGCTATCCTATTTTGTCCCTCAGAGAAGTCCAGCTTCTTCCATAGCTAAAACTGAAAAGCAGGCTCTTATTAAAAAAAAAAACATAAATCAAGTGAAAAAGCCCCAAAAGATGAGGTATTTGTTTTTTTGTTCTCAAATTTCTGCAAAACATCAGAGTGGTCTGGAAACCTAATTAAGAGTAACAGGCACCCAAATGGCACCAAAACAGGAAACATTTCCAGAAGGCCTCAAGCCAGGAGGACCCTGTGAAACCAGCACAGCTTCACTGAAGGGCCCTACTTGTTCCTTCCAAAGATGAGTTTTGGGAGCCAGGAGCCATAGGTTGTAAGTCTTAAGACTACACCAGCCACTGATTTGTCATCACTTGGTTTCTTCTCCCACCATAACCTATCCCACAGATATTTGAGTGTTTAATGATTAACTTAAACTAATATATAAAATCTAGTCTTGTGTCCCTTTTTCGTTTGATTTCTGATTTTATTCTCTGTACTAATAATGACTAAAGAGTTTTTTTCGTTTAGTATACGAATATATATAAATATATATATACTCTGCTAGTTCTGTTACTTATATTATACATTATATTTAATAATTTAATCCCAGAGCATGCTCTGCACTCCCACTTAATGAAATTTGATGCATGAATAAAATTCTTTTCTTATTCAGTATTAGCAAGAGAAATAACTATTAGCACAATATAGTGAGAAATTTATTCAGACCAAAAGTACAAATTAAGATCAAATTTGCTAAACCATTCTAGGCCAAATAGAAAAGAGCACAAGGACCAACGAGTTCGCTTTGTGTGCTTATGTTGTTGGACTTGAAACACATTCTGTTGGGAAAAAAAATCAAACCACTGACATTTTTCAGAAGGCAAACTAAGGACATTTTTACTGCCTAGCTCATTCAGCGCCTGTTACAGTCACATTTCAGGAGGATGCAGTTCTGCATCAGTATCTCCAGCAGCAAACCTCCATGATTTTTATTATCTCTAAGCAGGAACCGTTTGGACAAGAGCATCGGCACACGGCACGCGGGCAGCTGTGCCACTGCTGCTCACACAGGGGCGAGGCACCAAGCAGGGATTCTGCCCGGAAGGAGGGGCCCCAGGGAGACACTGACATGGACACAGGACCTTCTGTTTGGCCGAGTGACAGGGGTTGGGGGAATTTCAAATATTAGCCTTTGTCTCAGCAGGTGAGCTCATGATGTATCCTGCTGGGCCTGAGGAGTTTGGTGAGGTATTAACATGGGTATCTGAAGCAAATAACTCCCATTTTCTAGGAACCATTGCAAGGATTCTAATGGGACAGACATCCAGTACTCTGTTTTTAACTAGCAGGTTGTCCTTTGAGAGATTAATCCAAAATGAAATTTCACTATTACCATTTTAAGCTCTGCCTTCTTACTGGTTACTACTTCTAATGCTCGATGCCTGCAATCAGGCTGTTGAAATTTAATTCACAGTATATTATACATCTGTGTATCTCTAAATAAGCAACTTTTCTTTTTCTTATGTATAGAGTTCCATTTATTATTACATTTCAGAAAATATTTTAACAGGATGTAACTAGTATCAATTAAAACATGGCTTTATTTTCCACAAACAGAATGCTCTCTACTTTCAGTTTGAAATGATGAAAATATAAATATACATGTTAAGACCTATGTAAACATTTAAAAAGTTTAATCTGAGGTGATTAATCTGAGAAAACTGGAATCTTTATCAAAGTTGCAGAAATTACCTGAGCAATATTCCGTTCACTTGCCTGTAAATATGTACATATGAGCTAGGTATTGATTTTGGAAGAGTTATTATGGATCTGCATCAGTCTGAGTAGGGAATTTAGACCTTATCATCCAGTGTAATGGAAAGGAGTCAGAATAATTTTCTATAGCTGCAAATGCTTTCTTTTTCCCATTTAGTTTTTGGCAGTTAACAAAATTTATTTTAATTCATCACAAATGTCATTGACATTTTGGTAGAAAGCCAAAGGCTTTTTCTTTGAACATCTTATGTTCAAGTGTCACATCTGGAAAAACTAATATTTTTCAAGTCTTGCTACATGTCACTTTTTCTGATTTATGATATACAAAAAAATCTGTATTTGGGGGGGAAAAAATCTAGAAAAATCTAGAAAAATTTAGCTCCATGATCTAGTTCACATGGTGGTGCTCAGTCAAAGGCTGGACTTGTTCTCAGAGGTCTTTTCCAACCTAGTTGGTTCTGTGACTGATTCTGTGAAAAAGACTGCCAAAAGTCACCATTTACCCAAACTTCTAAACCAAAGGCTACGATTTTCCTCTGAATTCAGTCAGAACAAACAAGTCTTTTAAAAAAGGTTGGGATTTTCTTTGCACTACAAGAATTGGAAGTATTACAGTGTTCCCATTGCTTAGGTACCCACAGCGACAGGAATAAAATTGAAAGACTGACAATGTCTATGTCAGTGGTGATCTCAAGAGAATTAGTCCTGGAAATAAAATGATGAAGAATTAATTTTGAAATATTTTAGTCCATATTTTCTAAAGTAACTGTGAGTTTAGATCTCTGATTTGGCATATGCAACACGCAGAACTGCTCAGATTGTTTTGTTTTTCAGACAACATTGAAGACTTTCCCTCTGAAAACCCAGATCCTACACAGTGTGTTCTAAGCAGACACCACCAACTGCCACTTCAGAAAATTATGCCATGCAATTTTAGCCTGTGCCTTCATCAGTGGCTTCATTGTGGATTACTCACAATCCACATGCACCATACTCAAAGTAAATTGTAAACAGCTACTTTCATGGCCAAGGGAAGGATAGGGTAGTTTCACTGTCTAGGTTACATTACAGGACCAGTCTCCTCTTTCATCCCATGCACCCCATTTAATCTTTGATCTTCCTGTCCAGGATATATTGGCAACCAATACATCTTTGAAGAAGAGATGATACAGTATCCAGGAGCTGTGTCATGAGAATCCCTTTTTGTTTCCTTTGTGATCTGCCAGATACCCATCCCATGCCATGGAATAACTTTGGTCTGAGGGGAATTTTAATTTCCTGGGGCAAGTGAGAGCATGAAGTGGCTGCTTCTGCAGATCATTCATGGCACAGGTTGCTTGGGGCAGCAATGGCCTGAACCCTGGGTGTGAGCTGCCATGGGCTCTTGGCTGCCATGGGCAAACGAAGCCCTGCCCTGCTGTACGCAGCCACTGATGGCCCGTGACATCTCGGATGTGAGGACTGGCTAAGTGCTTCTCTGAAGCAACGCTCCTGCTCCCAGCTGCCTGCCTGAGGAAAGGCTTTCTCAGCCTTGCCCCACCACTGAAGTGGACCAAGTGCTCTTAGCACTTACTGGGAGATACAAAACATCTGCAGACATCCAGCCCGAGCCCTGGATTTTTTGGCAGCTGACATTCACCTTCAGGAGTGTAGTCACTGACCTTGACAGCATCCAGAGTGCACACAGGTTTACAGTGTGCCTCAGCCTCTCCCACCACCCCTCACATCTGTTCTGCCTTTCTGTCCTCACATCCAACTCTTGCATGCTCGTGTCCCTAGAAGTGACAGAGGGACTATGGAGAAGCCAGGCAGAGTGATGGGTGTGCACATACATGTGCTGCCTTCTCCCAGCTTCAGGCCATCCCTCTCCTGTAAACCCCTGTGAAAGGGGTGTTTAGCCACCTCCCTTCCTATTTCCCCCATATACCAGAGCTGCTCATATTCACTGACATCATTCACGAGTCCAAATAATATAGTCAAACGTGCTGGAATATCTTCTAGAGGTGCAGAGAAAAGGAGGTGGAATGAGAAGACTCATATTAAGAAGATAAATGTGTTAGAAGTGTCAGTGTTTAATGCTGGCTAAAAAAATACATATTCAAACTGAATACTGAAAAAAAACTGAAAACCAATCTTCTATGAGTTAAGAAGTTCCTATACAAAAATCATCCGTCAACAGAAATAGCCTAAGGAATGTTCCTATAGATTCAAACCCTAAGTTGTCTGCAGGCTTTATGCAGGTGTATCTTAAGTTCTTAAAAAATTGAAAAGACTGGTTTTCTGACTGGCTCTTTAATCATGATTAAAACATATTTTTTAATTGATCAGAAACAGCTATCCCTAGAGGCCGGAAGGCACTGGGCAGGGGTTCTGCTTGCAAGAGAAACCCAAGCTAGATAGCCTAAGTAGGCAATACCTCACAGGACCAGATCAAATGCAGCCCTACTAGGGTTCATCCTCACTCTTTTCTTGAGATTTTGCTTTATTAATGAAGAATGATGACAGATTAAACATCCTCCTCCAGACTATTTATTCCCTTCACCAGTGACAGGAATGTTTAAACTCACAAAACAAATAGTCTCAAAACACCATCTGTAAATACTATCTAACAAAGTAAAATAATTGCATACCTACGCCAAATAAATCAGCAAATACACATAATCCTTTCTAAGGAGAAGAAATGGCTCGCCAAAAACATACTCTGTTTCAGGCAGGTTCTACTGCTTCTTACAGACAGGCCCATGTTATCAAAACTGATGACACTGGAAAGACTGAGACAGTGAATTATTTACTTCTGGATATCAGTGACTCAGTGAGGGATGGAAGACTACTTTTTTCTTCCGTGCTAATATTTTCTCCCTCAGCAACATCATATGCCCTTATGGAAAGACTGCTACTGCCCTTTGCCCTATTTACCACCTATGGCTGCAGCAGTATTAGCATGAGGCTGCGGCACGTGAACCTGTGTGCTCAGTGGATCATCAGGACTTGTTTGCAAAATGGCCCATTAAGACAAAGCATCAGTTTACAAGATGAAGAATCACATGCTTAATTGCCTTCTCTGAACAAGCAGAGGTAATTGCAAGTATCTTGTATTGATGACTCCTCTACATGTAGGTTTAAAAGGAGAAATGAGTGTGAGATGTATTCACTATGGGACTACAGAAAGGGGTGACTCTGCAATCAGAGCTGTTTTTCTTACATGAAATATGATTACTCAACCAGTGCTGACTGTCTAAGAAGCAAAAATGAAGTACAAGGAACAAATGAGCAATACATTCAGCTGAATATTGCTGCACTCCATTGGAGAAGAGCAAAGTTTTTACTATTAATTGCTTTATCATACAATTTTCCCCTCAAGTATAGAAAACCGCTTGCATGGACCATTCAGAGATGGGGCCATTTGCCTACAGCTGGGACACCACAGGAGGTTTATTATGCTTGCATACATCAGACATTTCTAAGACATCATGCAAATTTGTAGAAATATCCAAAGAGGTCTCTTCTAGGGTAAAGTTTAATTTTATTGCCTGATATTATAATGCTGTATTTTCCTCCTGAAATTAGTGGGATCTAGCAGCAAAACGATTTTTATTTCCAAAGGATACTAAAGGACTTACATAATTATGTATCCTGCTTAGCTTGTATTTAAAATAATTAACCCTAAAATTTAGGAGCCACACAAATGAAACTAACATCCCAAGGAGCTAGACAGTTAAAATCCTTGCAAAGTTGTGAGCCTGTGCCTCTCTACTGCCTGTTTCACTCAAGGTCTCCTTTGGTAATTGTTAGAGTCATTATTCGCACGTGAAGAAGAGATGTGCAAGACAGATGCCACTTGTTTCTTAACTTTCTTTCATGGATTCAAGAAAATCAGAAAATGGAAGTCTGGTACCAAAAATGAGAGGCTCACAGCTGAGGCTCCAGGTGGGTCCATGACATCTCCTCAACTCTAGATCCAGCTGTAGATGAACAATGGTCTTCATTAGGGTTTCCTAGACAAGCTGCATGCCAGATACTTCATGTTACAGAAACTCTGCCTGAACCAGCAGCCATCTCTTACTGCTCATGCTCAAAGCACAGAGTCCAGAGCAGCTGCTGTTACCAGCCTCAACAGTGGTGTAAACTAATTTTAGGAACCATGCTTCTAAAGGAAGATGCATCAGCAAGCAATTAGGAGATGGTGGAGGGCAGAAGGAGATAAGGATTTATGTGGAAAGGCAGTACTTGCTGATGCCAGTCATGAGAGCTGCCTGGAGGCACAGGTCAGGAGTTTTCTGTGCTTTGTGCACCAGCCAGTGGGCACAAGGACCATAAGAGTGACTGCCAGGGCCAAAAAATGTATTTCTTGAACTAAGCTGACGTGGTGGGTTGAATCCTGGATGGACACCAGGTGCCCATTAAAGCTGTCCTCAGCTGGGCAGGGGAGAGAAAATACAATGCAAGGTACAGGCTTGCCACAGGGTCACAGCCTGCTTTGGGCATCCACCCAGTCTGGCACGGCCTTCTCCATGGGCTGCAGGTGAATATCTGCTCCACCATGGACCTCCATGGGCTGCAGGGGCACAACCTGCCTCACCATGGTCTGCAGGGAAACCTCTGCTCTGGTGCCTGGAGCAGCTCCTGCTCCTCCTTCTGCAATGACCTTGGTGTCTGCAGAGATGTTTCTCTCGCATGGTCTCACTCTGTTCTTCTCTGGTTGCAATTTGCTTCTGCACAATAATTTTTCCCCCTTCTTACACATGTTGTAACAGGGGCATTACTATCGTCACTGATGGGCTCAGCCTTGATCACTGGCAGGTCCATCCTGGGGCCACCTGGCATTGGCTCCATTGGACATGGGGGAAGCTTCTAGAAGCTTCTCAGAGCAGCCTGAGCCCCTGTAGCCCCCCTGCTACCAAACCCTTGCCACGCACACCCAATACAGTTGAGTTCCTGCCATAGCAACAAAAGACAAAAGCAGCCAGGGCAGCGGTGGTGAGCGCGGCCGTGCTCACTGCAGAGACCCCGGCAACAAAGTACAGCAACGCAGCAAGAGAGCTCCCGGCCTCAGGAACCCAAAGGCCCCTGGCTTCCTGTGGAAAATGATAGCCTGTGACAAACACAAACCCCTGTGGCTAGCAGCAATTTCATCAAATACAGTAGCATGGGAACAGAAAAGAAAGCTTAAAATAAAGCATGGCTTTAGAAAGAAATTAAATCTGTAGCTTAATTTGTGTTCAATTACCAGACCAGAATATTAAAGGCTTGAAAATGCTTGGAGATTACCAAGTATTTGTAAAACTGTTCATGGCTCCTAAAACACTGATCAATATTAACAAGATTACGAAAGTTAGGATGTCTAAGAGCATTTCCTTTCTTTCTTGAACACTCTTCTGCCAGTGCATTTGGGTCATGTAGTGGGGAAATAGAAATAGCATAATCGGGATTACTAAACCAAGCCCAGAGAACAAATAGCAAATAATCCGAAAAAAATGAAGCACACTATATATACATGCCATACAAAAATGACTAATGCCACATACATCTGGAGGAAATTAGAGCTAATTGGAAATAATGAACTAACCAAGCAGGGCCAGCTTTATAGTGTCTATTATTTGTGGTGGCTAGAACTAGCAACAGTCAAAAGATACATCCATATTTGTATGCTCCATTTTTTAGCTGTCACTGCAGCTCTACATAATTAATTCTATCACATCCCCCATCATCCAGACATATTGCCTAATACGTAAAAATAAATTGCTATATTTCTTCTCATCTCTATCCTATCCAAACCACAGATATCTCCTATACACAGCATATTATTAAAACTTTGAGGAAGGCAAAAGTTAATAACTGGTTTCTCCATAGGAAAATATTTTATTCTATGAAGGGATTTATTATCTGAAGTCAGGCAGGCTGCAAAGTCTGCTGATGAGAAACAACCCCTCTGCCATATTCAACTGTTTTGACAACTGTTAAATACAATGATGACACAGTTGAAATACCTAGTCTGAAACAAGATAAGATGAATACCTCACATTAAATGCTTTCTTGGACTAACGCCTGTTTTTGCATGTATTAGCACCAATAGTAGAACAATACTTGATACCAATGAAAGTAGAATTGGACTTGTTACCTTTACGTGAGTCAGATGTGATTCATAGCTCAAGCTATATAATTTCTATCTGTACTTGCTTATTTTATAATAAATAATGGACCTTTTATGTTCTAACTAGCATGGGATCCAGGGCCTGGGCCACATGCTGGCCGTTCAAGCCTAGGATAGGGCATGAATGAAGAAAACACTGTTGCTGCTGAATAGGGAGGCTCACTAAAAGGCACCCCAAAACCCCAGCCAAATCCCCAGCAGGCCAAACATAGGCATCTCCCCACCTTTCCTGGCTCCTAGCCCAAAGCCACCCTGTTTCTTCCAACATCTTTTCTTATTGAGAAGCAAAGTCACGGAACTGGGTCAAGGAGGCAGGTCTGAGGCTCCATCTCGCGAGTGAAAATCCCAGCACTCAGCAGTGAGACTCACCCAGCATGACAACAGCTCTTCAGCATCCCTCCAGAATTTCCTCAAGGACACAGCAGACTGGGGAAAAAATGCCCTGAATAAAAAAAAAAATCTCAGTGCACAGACTTATGCTTGGAAAGATATTAATACATAAATAATGTGACAGAAAAAGGCAACAGGCAACCAGACTGGAATTTCTTTGTAGGTAGCTTGCCAATAGTCTACACAATAGCTTGCATGGAGTGAATACTGAATTATTGGAAATAAATTTGTTTTCAAAGGCCAGTAGAAAGCCTCTAAGAGAGAATAAGCATAAAGACTACTAATCTTTATTGTTCTAATGCATTTGCTGTGTAGCATTTTATAGGCAGGTGAAGAACACCATTCTGTTCTCAGATACACCAATTGCATATTAGCAGCCCACCAAACTAAAGCTGAGATTTTTGTGCCGTGCGGATTTCCTTAAGTCTAGCTTCCAGACTTGGCTAGCAGAATGAATTCTTTTCCTTTGATACAGACCATCAATATCTCATGAATATTATAACATGTCCAAGTCCAAGCAACTGCAGAGTCAAGTACTTGCAAGCAGGCGATTACAGCGCAGAGCTAGGAGGGATTTGTCTCTCTAGAGGCAATCACGGGATGCCAATGCACTAAGATGAAACCACACTTAAAATCAAAGCATTTCACACAGCTGCTTCCAGAGCAGGGCAGTGACTCTTCTGATTCTAGAAGGCTACCAAAACTGGTTAAAAAAATAAGGAAATTCAGTGTACAAAAGCAAAGCAAGTGAAGAAGCAACAGAAAATGACACTTGGTGTTTCAATGCAAACACCACTGGTTTTCAGCGGTTCTCATTTACGCATTCTAGACTTACATACAGTTTAGTGGGGCTTCTCTACAAAGCTGACAACTCAAATGGCAGCACAGATTCAAAAGAAAGCTTATGCAACTCTAAAGTGAATTTCTCAGCCTTGTAGTGCGAGAAGTACCAGTGTTAGATCAACAGCAAAGCAAGCTAGCTTTTCTATTAGAAAACCTTTCAGGACAGGGTAGGAGAAGGGGCTCTAAGTCAGTGCACTGCATCTGCATGGCAGATCTGTATTAAAGCCCTCCTGAGAGAATGTTATCTATTTCATCATGCTTGAATCTCAGGGAATAAATGGAAGAGGAATATTTCTGCCCTGCCTTACAGAGACACGTAGAAGCAGCTCTGTGCCTGTTCTCCTTCATGCAATCCGGAGCAATGAGCCTTTCCTTGCAGCCCCCTAATTCAGGCACTGGACAAGGGTAATCACATTTCACACTTCATGGTTTAAACTGATCACCATATGGATTAGGAAAGAAACTGTCTCACTGCGTATGAAACTATCACACAAGTTCATAGCTCTGTAAGTGATTTCTTTGCTGTACGCTCAAGAATTGGGTATTTGCCCCAGAGGGAGATGTGAATGTTGGAAATGTGTATCTTCTTGCTGCTTTACTTTTCTAGCTATGTGTCTCTGTGTTTCTGAAACTTGTCCAGAGCAGAAATCAAGACAAGTTTCATTGCTCTGAGCTGAGCATGCCTTTTAGATATTTCACACATTGCACTTTCACATACCAATAATGACTTGCTAGGAAATTCCCTTGCTCTGCTAGTTAGAATGCACTGGAAGAATGGCTTTGATCATCTTCAGATGGATTCAGTCCTTGGGGCAGATTTATCATTTCAGATTAAGATTTAACATAGTCTCCATAAAGGCCTTTAGCCATTTTGGGGAGTATTGGTTGGGGTTTTTTTGTTTTTTAATTAAAACAAAGCAGAACAAAACAAAACAAAACAAAACAAAACAAAACACAAGCAAACAAACAAAAACAAAAACAAAAACAAACAGAAAACCCCCAAACCCCACAAATTTTGCATTTTAAAGCTGTTTTAGAGAAATCTGAATTTTATAAAGAATTTTTTTTTGCATGGTGCACCCACAGTCTGTCTGCCCAGGTGGCTGTCCTTTACAGCTCTGAGAAACCCACAGGGTAAAACAGCTGGGGACCTTATTAGCAGTTCCCACAATTTTGGTGGGGAATATAACAGCAGTTTCCAGGGCCTGAATCCCCATTCAAGAGATGTTGTACCTTCAGCAGCAAAGCTCTCTGAAACAGGGCAAGTGATAGGAGTAATTTTTCCCAGTTTCTCCCCACCAACCAAAAAGCAAGCAGAATCTAGCAGGAACGTTCATCAGAGGCAGAAAGCAGCAGGGCAGAGAAATGGAAAAAGAAAAGGGCTTTTGGCCCATTTCAAACAGCTCTGGATTCTTCAGTGCTTTGTCTAACCAGCTCTCAAGCAACAGAGCTGCCGTTCCTTTGGAGACCATGTCCGACGGGAGTCACTTGGCTTCATACCCTGCATCTTTGGCCCCTCTATCTCACTCCCTCCCCAGCAATTATTGTTCATATCATCTCACTTCAGAAACTCCAAAGACTCTCTTTTCATCACCCCCTTTCCCAACGAATGGGCTCTTTCAGCCATCTTTCCCATGGCTGGAGTTTGTTCCCTTTAGGAAGGCTGCACAATAGGTGCCATCTCCATGACACCATGTGCTGTCTGCACAAGGAAGAGCCACAAGTTTGCCACATAAATCCTACCATGTAATTGATTTTCATGCCAACATTTCTGGGTCACAGCAAGCACTCATGCTCTGGGGAGCTTTTCATAACCAAATGACTTCAGATTGCTCTGCTCTGAAAAATCTACTCTGACAATGGTTACTGTTTATGCTTGGAGTGCCAATCAACAGTGGAGCCCCACTGATGCCAGATAAATAGGCAGGTAAACACAGCCCATGCCTGAAAGGACTGGCTGCATAGTTTATGTCAACAAGCAGGCAGAGCAGAGTCCGAGGTCAGGAATTAGAAGCATGAGGTTGAAGAAAGGCAGAAGCAAGCACTGGCCAAAAAGTTAGATCACCACAACAGATCTAACAGGTTAAGGGTTAAGGGTTCCTCCCTCCCCCACCACCTCCCAGCATGATCAGCAGCACAAGACCAAGCAGGACCTCATGAATTCACACCACACAGTCATGTTCCCAGGCAGAATCAGCTGAGCACACATGACCCCTGACAGACTTCACCTACATGGTTTGAACAGAGATTCTGCAACTTGCCTATTCCAGCCACTGTTACTTTCAGCGAAGCCATCTTAATGCCCATTTCAGCCACCATGGACCAGAGGACAGAGCATTGCTTTTGTCTTTGCAAACAACTTATTTGGTTTCTTTCAGCCTTACTTTCCTTGAATTCCACAACCCATGTCTTTCTCTTCATTGTGTAAGGCCACAGTCCTTCTTATTCCTTTGAAGCCTCTCCAGTTGGTTTTAAAGGAAGTAGGATCCCTTTGCATGTATTATCACCTCTGTCAGTTTAACCTTGTGGAATAACTGACAATATATATTACTGATAAATATAAATATATTATTGATAATATATCATCTCAGTCACTGACATTTTAAGATATTTTTCTGCAGAACTGCAAACTAATTTGTTTCCCACCTTGTGATCAACTGACCAATTATTGCTTGTTACAGTGAAGAAATTCACATTTGTCTTCCCTGGCCTATATAATCTGTTTCCAAATAATTTTTTCAGTTTCTTTCAGTTATTTTGAACCAGAAACTCATTGCCTAGAAATCCTGAGCCCCACTTCCAGCCCAAATATTACATTATCAAGTATATTTCATCATTAATCACTGTTCCATCATCCAAATCATTAGGGAAAACATTGACTTCAGGCCTTTCTGATGAATTTCTTCATTTGGATGATGATCCCAGTTAGTACTTGAAGAGCAATTCTCTGATCTGCTGTTTGATTAGATCATAGTTCCCTAGACTTACAAGCAAGACAATATCAACATTTAGTTAGAATGTTTGATTAATAAAGGACATATCCACATTTGGCTATATCATCTTTTAAAGAATGATGTAAACTACTGTGGTGTTGAAAAGGGACAATCAAAGTTCTTCCTCCTGCAGAGTTCTGGCAGAAAACTTGCAGATTGAAACAACTTCAGCAAGCATGAATTTACCAAGCAGAAGAGGAAGTGACAGGTATCCCATGTTCCCTCTTGGAAGATGCAGCTAGCTTTTGCCCTCTCTTCCAAAAGCTGATCTTCTAATATCTCTTCTCAAGGCCTCTCTGCAGCAAATGGGGTTAGCCATTGCTCATCTATTTTCACCATTCCCTTGAAAGACAGGTCCCAGGATGCTCTTTATATGATTTTAAAATGGTTTGAATTGAAAGGATTCTTTGAAGACCATCTAGTTCCAACTCCTCTGCCATGGGCAGCGATACCTTTCAGTCGACCAGGTTGCTCAAAGTCCCATCCAGCCTGGCCTTGAACACTTTCAATGATGAGGCATCCTCAACATGTTAGGGTAACCTATACTCGTGCCTCACCACCCTCATCATAATTGTCATTCTTCAAGAGGACCACAGAGGTTTGATTTGCTGCTTGTAGTGCATCATACAAAACTCTTTTTCTCCTCCAGTTAAAGGAATTTTGGCTGACAGCCCAGCCCACAGTAAGTGCGGAGCAAGGATATGCCTGCAGTGCCCACAAGGACCAAGCCCACCTCGCAGGCAGTCACTGCTCCTTGGCACACCAGATCCTGCACCCCTTCCCCCAGGCACAGTCAGGCTGTGTCTGCTGTTTGTGCTGGGTGGAACAAAAACACTTCTGCTTGCTGCACCCTGCAGAAGGCAGAGTGTAAGAACTGCATTCACAAGTATAAAGGCTTAGGGTTTGACCAGTTTCAACAAAGCCAGGATCCAAAAAGAACATAAAAAGAATAAGAAAGGCAGAGTACAAAAATACAGTGCAGCTAAAGTTGAAAAACATCAGCTGACAGTGTCCATGAACAACATGGTCTGCATATGCTTGGTTTTATTTCCCATCTACTTCCAAGGGAAGTATAATAGCAAAATAAAACCAGAGTTCTAAGAGGTCTGGATCTAAAAGTATTATTTGACACACACAAAACATTCCATCACCTGAGTCTCACAGAAACTTGAAATCTGGATTTCCAGAACTGCTAAGTTAAACTCTTTTGCAGCAATTTTCTGTTTTACTGCTCAACTTTGTACTGTTCTCTTCTACAGTCAAGCATGGCATTACAGAAACTATTTCTTGTTGATCCTGATAGCACTGTTTCTCATAAACACTAGTCGGTGGATCTTTCACGTTGAAGACTAAAATAAGCATGGTCACTTGATTTGCATGAGAAAACAATTATCTTTGCCTGCAAAAGGCATTTAAAGCTGGAAATCAAGAGGCACCTTGTCATAACAAAAACTTTTAGAACCTTATGGTTTCAAAGAGATTTAAAAAGTGCCTACTGCAATTCCCTGTGATTTTTTCCTTCACTTGTAAACCTCAGTGTTTCATAATTCTTACTATTCTGCTAAAGCCAAATGTTTAACACCATTATATATTACTCCATAAAATAATATGGTGAGCACATCACTTCCACAGTTTAGGAAACAGACAATAAAGTAGTAAGTTGGTCTTTTTGAGAATCTTTAAAGAGAGCACAGCTTTTCCACAGTGAGAAGTGTCAGCAGCAAAACTGCCATTTATGCTGTACCATTGCTTCACCAGGATTTCCTGCCATTGCAAAATATTCCTATTTTGGCCATCATCAGGAATAGGCGAGCTGTTTGCTAAAGAACAGTCTTTATGCCATTTCAGTACTTGGCCACCACAGTGTGGAATACCTGAAGTTCAGTCTGGTTGAGCATTGTCCCAGCACTGTCACATCCTGCCCTCACACAGTCTATAGGGCACTTCGGAGCAGGTTTCTTCCCTGTAAGCACAAAGATGAGACTTAGACCAGCTGTAAGGAGGACCCAGTATCAACACCAGGCTCATCACCCAACATTCCACACTGCTGTCACACGTCACCTGAAAGCAGCCATGGCCAATCCCTATGGCAAGAAGAATTCAGTGCTCTGAAACTGAGCTCTGCAATGTGGTGCTTGAGAATCCGGTTATGCTGCACATTTAAACTGCACCTCTCCTTAGCAGGTCCGGTGAACAACTCCACCATCTAGTAATGGGAAAGCAGTACTAGGAAAAACCTGCAAAAATGCCTTACATTTTGCATCTGTGAAATGCAGCCTTATAAAAATCACACTTGTTTGCACCATCTTTTTCATTTTTTACATATTTACACAACTTTTAAACACAGAGGTAGCCTTTAATCTCTGCAATCTAATAGCCATACTCTGAAACAACAATTCCCAAGGTGGGAATTTGCACACCTTGACTTCACATTTGTTGCTAGAGGCACAATTCTTCCCCCCATGCCATGCTGCTGATTGCTCAGACAACTGAGCAATCTTAGCTCTGTGTTTATAGCACTTTGGGTTTGTAATACCTTTGGGCTTGCATGGAAACGTCAGTGCTCATCACCATTGCTACACTCTACCATCTCCATTCTCCAACAAACAGGGCTTTGCTGAGCACATCACTGTGTGACTGTTCCACTAAAACTATTTCCATAAAAATGCTGAAAGAGTAGAGCCTAGCCCAGTACAAAGATGGAACCTCTGCAACCTCCCAAGGTGGCTCTCCCTGCCACAAGGGCTCCTCTGCAAGGATTCTCTGGTGTCTATGCAAGATTGCCATCACCTCTAAGCTCTCTCTGGGGAACAGCAGTATCTTCTCCATCCTTTCACTGCATTTCATTGACAAAAATTAATCACTTTGAATACCTTCCTCCCACTATCACACCTAAAGTTGGACATTAGATAAAAAGAGTTTTCAGACAGAAAAAGACATGCAGCTACAGTACCAGGTGTGATTAAACAGCTCTGCATCCCTAGAAATCATGTTAATTTTTTACTTGCATTAACCCCCTTTTTGCTGCTAGTTTAACCTTCTAAATTTCAGTGTTATTTGACTCTTCAATACAGACTTTCCTATTTCTAGGTACAACGTGAGAATCAGCGCTTGATTCACACCACTTTGCAATGCCATAACATGTTTAAAAATAAGTGTACTAAAACATTTCCTTTTACACAAAGGCTTATAAGCCATTCGTCCCAGTTTTAAAATTAAACTTACATTTCAGATCAAGGCAGTTCTGAGTCACATTTTCAAAATGTGGTACATGAAAAATATGCAACATCGGCTGCAACTGGCTACAGACTGGTGCCAGTTTAAAGTATTTATGCAAGACAGGAATAGACAGAGGGACATAACTGTCCCAAACCCTACTGAAGAATCTGCCCTTTCCCAGGCCCTGTGTTTTGCTCACTCCATAATAATTTTCTAATCTGCTGGAAGTCAGTGGTCGTGCTGCCAGGGAGCCTCTACTGACTCCTAAAGCAATGTGTGCTGGTCAGGGACTTCTTTCCCCCCCTGCTTTGTCTCTCACATTTCATTTCCCCATCACAAACATACTTGGAATCTTTTCTTCTCATGGTTTTTCCATCTGACCGTGGTATCCTCCAGGACCACTATAGCACAACAGAAGACCTGCATCCTTGTTGTCTTTCCTATGTTTCTGAGGACAATGAGCATATCAAGTACACAAAGAGGTGCCCACAAATGTGACGATTTTTAAGTTCTCATGTTGAAGGATGCTACTAAAAGGGAGATCTATTCACACTAACACAAGTAGTGGGTTTGATCTTGTACAGCTTGCCAGGGCTGCACCATTTGGGCTATTTTTCCAAGAATGTAAAGCAAGTCAAGCTCAGATGTGATGTTGGGCTGGTTGTGTCTCCTCTGCCTGTTCCACGTGGTACAGAAAGCTCCTGGCAAAACACTGTGACTGGGAGGGGGATGCTATTTCAAGTGAAGAGGTTAGGAGCCTAAATGAAATAATTAAAACACTAGTGTCCTGAAGGCTGTTTAGCAGTTAGGTAGCTGCTTGAATGAAATGCTTTATTGTGGATAAGCCAGTCAAGAACCAGGTTTTGTTCTTTAAAATCATTAAAGATTGAAATTCAGAGAAATTCAGTCTTAACAAGCAAAAAATGCTGAAAAATTCCCAATTCTAAGACCAATAAAAATCTTTAGATTCACATTTCTGATTTCAGTCAAGGGAAACCTTATGGCAAACATTCTTTCTTCACTTTCAAATCCACCTTAAGATACCCAATGCAGTTTGGGTTGAGTATACTCTT
Source organism: Gymnorhina tibicen (assembly GCA_013399875.1). Taxonomy (NCBI): domain Eukaryota; kingdom Metazoa; phylum Chordata; class Aves; order Passeriformes; family Artamidae; genus Gymnorhina; species Gymnorhina tibicen. The sequence goes on along the minus strand of VXAZ01010351.1, from coordinate 555,364 downwards.
CAACAAACCAAATGAAACACACTACTTTCCCAAAAAAACAGTTGATTAGGTATAGACATTTCACTCTCACCAAACAGAGGAAACAAATCACTCATTTTTTTTCCAAATAATTTTTTTTTCCAGGATCCACGATTTCATAGGAGGTGTTTTAGTTTTGATAAAACTACATTCTCTATTCTACAGAAAACCTTTTCATCAAAATTGCTCCCAGCATGTTAAGCTATAATGCTGGAGAAACCTACTAAGGAAGTGCCTCACCCATGGCCATCATCAGTTTCTCCCACAGTGGATACCAGTGTTTGCTGGGAGTACAGCAATTTCATCCATCAGCTGTCTGCATGCTCTTGACAGACAGCTATTGTGTCTGCATCAACACAGCTGCTATTTGATAATCCAAATCCCTCATCATTGTTTCCAAGGGAAAAGCATGCTTCCCTTCTTTCTTCTCATTTCCTTAAAAACAATTAATTTTTTTTTTTAGGAAAACTAAAATCAAACCATTCCCTGATTTAGGAATTAAACACTCAGTTAGCCATAGAGTTGTCTCAAATTAACTATTCTGATGGCATTCATATTCTACTTCACTGCAGAATAAGGGGGTTTTTGTACACTGCACAAGATCTCATTCCCTAAGGCTACTGCTCACCCTGGAAGCCTCCCCTTCCACTTGAGGGGCTGTTCCTCTGCCCTGCTCTGGGTTAGGATGATCTGGAAGGCAATTGCTGGGTCCCAGCTCAGACATTCCCCTCGCAAGTGTCACGCCTTGGCTGGTGCCGCCAACCACCATCAGCCACAGCCTCCAGTTGCCTCAGGGAGATTGGAGCTGTGCCCGTTCTTCCAAGAGGAAGCCGGAAGGGTAGATGAGGATATAAACAATGACTACCTTGTAATTAGCAACAACACAATTACACACACAAAATACTGGGTTTGAAGGGGCTACACGGCTGCTTCAGAGAAACCCTTGTGCCGGATGAGCGTACATCCCCAGCTCCAGTGTACTGGGCTTATTCATATTTTAAATGAGACAGCAAAGAAGCTTCAGTGTTATAAAGGAGCACTGATAACACATCATTCAAACAACTTTCAACTTTGCACAGACGCTTTAAACGATTCATCCATGAAACAACATGTCAAAGGCAGCTTCTCAGCACAGGTCAGATGCTGAATGGGAGGCACATTCCACCCCATAAACATTTAAGTCACCAGTAATTAACTTATCGGAGGCCACAAGAGCCCTTTGGTCTGCCAGTGCCTCCTCCAAACAGACAGTCAGTGGGAGTGGGTTTGTTGGTATGCGCCAGGCATTTCAGGCACGAATCCCAGCCTTGTCCCAACGCACCCCAGAATGTGGGCACAGGCAGCTGGCGGTGAAAGCCTCACAAACCATCTCTGAGAACGTGGGTGGTGCTCGGAATCAAAACAGAGGCAGTGCGAACAGCGATAACATCAGTAATACCGAAATCTGATAACTGCCTGGCTGAGTCTTACTAAAAAGCCTACAGGGGCTGCAGGAGTGGTTTCATTCCTGTAGCACATCTTGCCTGAGCTAGAGGAATAGATTGACTCTTGTGAAAAGCCACAAGCCTGCTGCATTCCCACTTTTGCACAGGTACTTGTTTCTTGACAGTCTCCAGGGCATGAGAAGATAGAGCTTATCAAAATCCTGTACCTTGTCCATAGAAAGGATGCAGAAGAAATAGTCAAGTTTGTTAGCCTTGGGTACAGGCCACAGGGTGTAAAACAAGCCACCATTTTAAGGGGACTTTGACTGTCTTCAGCTCTCAGTCCTTCATTCATCTACTCTCCAGCTACCTCAGGACCTCAGTCCAGAGCAGACTCCTGAACTGGTCACACATTTCCAAATTATAACAGTCATACAGCCAAGTGAAATCAGTCCTCAGCAGACACAGTCACCTTCTCCAAATATCAGCTCACCATCATGCAACAATGGAGTGAAAAACCAGCGTCAGCTATGAGGAAAAATTGCAGCAAAACTTCCAGGGCAATATCCCTAATCCTTGTGTGGAGCCTGAGATGCCTCAAGCATAACTTGAGATAATCCTGAACCACCTTCAACTCCAACCACAGTCATTCACTCTTACAAATATTCAGGTACAAACCTGAGCAGCAAAAAACAAAAATAAAGAAAAAAAAAGTAGTGGTCAGTAGTTATGTTGCCCTTGAACATGCAAGTACACATGGGTTTTTTGGAGCTCTTTGCTCTTTGGCTTTCAAAACCATTTACAAGACAACAGAGAATGTCATTCACATCAAAAATAACAGAAGTTTTGTAATGCTTCATATGTTCAAAGGTCTGCCAAGTCTTTAATTCACACAACACTTATGGGAACAAATATTCCCCTCCATCCTACCACAAAGTACAAATATTCACAGGAAGTCTGAAAGCAAGACTCCTTGGCTTTAAAATCCTTCTCTTTTCACAGAAAACATTTTGAACAGAGATAGCAAAAACAGTCCAAAGCAATGTCCCAGGAAGAGTTTTCCTTTTCCATGTGAAATTTTTATTTTTCAGTAAAATCCTTTTCTGCAAGACTCTTCCTACAAGAAAACTTCAACCAGCTCTAGTGAAAACATTTGTACAATCCAGGTGGTAATATAAACACATGAGGAGACTGTAGCAAGTTCAGAATGACTTTCCCAAGAACAGATATCAAGAGAGGGCTGCAACTGCCCACCCCCTGCTTCTCTTCATGATGCAGCTGCACTGACCTGCACCATGTCATTAGAATGCCTGCAAGCTTTTGGGGCTGTCCTGTTCCCAATATCTTCAAAGAGCATTTTAGATAATTCATGTTTTCATCCCTTGCACAGTCAGCTTGTGAAGCGACTGAGATTGAAATGTAGCATGCTCCTAATCAAAGTCTCACTGGGACCTACCCTCTCTGCCTTTCCTCCATGATTCACCTCAAGTTGCACTTAATAGAAAAGATAAACTTTCACTGGTTTGGGGTTTTTTTCTAAGTTGGGTTAGTCTGGGATTTGTTTTTGTGAGCAGAGAACCATCTATAAGGATTTTGGCCTGTAATCATTTCTATAGAGATAAAACTGCTCAACTAGCAAGAGGATCTAGCTCATATTGTCCTATCAGCAGTGCCCAAGTAAGCAGTAGGAGCTGTTTAACTACCTACACCTTTTTCCTAACATCTGCTTTGGTCCTGATAGCTCCCTGATGGCCTCTGGCTGTACCCTCCCTCTGTTCCTGCAAGAGTTCTTCAACCTTTTGTTAGATTTTTAAAATCTATTTTTAAAATCTCAGATTTTTTGGTTATGTAGTTACTGCTTTATGCAACATATACTTTAATACATCAATACTTCTCCATTGCTGTCCACTTTACACTCTTCACCGCAGCCCAAGCATCAACAGGTTTCATGCCTAACAGAGCACTGAGGTGCAATATTTTAGTCAGAACCCTTGTGAATAGGCAAATAAAACCTGCAGTCAGCAGAGATTTTTGATCTGCTACCTGTCCCAAGAGCTACATTTTATAGGGCACACCTCAAACATATCACTTGACCAATATCAGATCCTAAGTCAATATTTATTCCCTAAAACTATGCATATTATTTGGCCAGCTTGTTTTATCTACTTGCATTTTTCAGATGAATTGTTGTTCACAGGAAAGACTCTTAAAAAAGAGAAAAATTTTGCAAAAAAGGAAAAAAAGATTACATATAGTCTCAGCTCACAAAACCCACTCAACTCTGGTTCCTTGACCTGTTTGGTTTCATTTCAAGTTGTTTCAGACAACTGTAGCTGTCTTGTACCCAAACTACTTCCCATTAAAATCAAGACAAGTTCCATGAGTGGAGGGATGTGCCAGCATCCCTCCACTCCCCGACCTTTCAATACAGTCGCAGTTGAAGCTCGATGCTAGAGGGCTGCTGTGTGCCTGCCTTTTTAATGTGAGCGACACTGGGAATCTGTAACTCTGCCAGCAAGCAGACTCATTTGTTATTAACACAGCCCATATTTAGCCATGTGTCTCCCAAGGAAAAAACACATACTTTCTCCTTAACAAAGCCCGATCTCTACACAGCCGAATCCCTGGGGACTGCTGGATCCCATTTTGCATGGCCAAATAAGGTAAAGCAAGAATTTGAAAAATGCAAACCTGGCCTGAAATTGCCCACAGCTTTCAGGAGCCATTTTTGCATTTGTTAACCTTTTGTTAAACATCAGAAGGTGCTGCAAGGCCTTTATTTTATCACTTTTTCCTGAATACTTAATTTCCAGTGAAGTATTTTGGAACAGAAGTGAGCTTTAAGGAGATGAAGTAGTAGGAGACCATGGCTGAGAGCAGCATCAGGAAACAATACTGAAGAAAACAGTGTTAAAGCTTCACCCAAAATAAAAATGGTGCAATTCACCAACAGATACTGAATGGACATTCTCCGGATTATAGGCAAACACTCTTCTGAAATGCACATGACACACTGCACATCTCAAGAGGATTTTAATTCTGGCCTCCCACTGAACTTCACTACCTTCCTTCTGAAGGAGTAGCCAGAGATGTCTGGTCCTCTAATAGAAAAAAATATTACACATTTAAGGGAGAAAAGATAGGATGAATAATTTGTGTCTACATGTAAACACCTTTGCAAAGATGTCCTTAAGGAGGGAACTCCGACTTCATTTTCCTCTGTCCATCTTCCATCACAAATACATCGTGCCCTCCAGCACTCTGCTTCATGACCTGCTACATCTGAGAAGCAGGCAGCTGTTTCACAGCGACCCAGAGATCCAAGATCCACATTATCAATGCTCATTGAAACTACAAGTATCTGGGACACGGGGAAAAGTGAGCGGTTTCCTACCATTCCAGCTGAAAAATGGGTATGCAGAAGTTACATAGCTTTACATAGAGCAAGTGCAAAGTAACACCATGTAGATCATGCATGCATGGACCAAATTCAAGGAGGTGTAGGAAGCACAGATTTTTCAACAAGCTGGAAGTGAAAGCAAAAACTCAGAAGAAATTGATTTTTGCTATTTGTTCTAACTTAGTGAGGAGTCATGAGAAGTGATTAGGCATCGTGGGTCTTGTGTGACCGAGAAGCTGCTCTTGGCTTCCCTGAGAAGTGAAGACATTGTCACACCATGAAGCATTTTTTATTTTTGATCATGACCAGTATGGTCTTCCATAGGATGATTTTAATGCTGTCTCAGCCGACTACCAATTTTTGTGGAAGCATCACACCACTTGTTACCTCAGCACACTGCTTGCTAGCCTTCTGCAGAGACTGAGGAAATACCTGTATCCATGCAGAACAAGCAACTGGAAGTCACTAGGGAGAAGCAGTTATTCCTTTCCAAACCTCTGTGTTCTACAGGAGATTAGCAACTGAAACTGTTAATGTGCTAACTAATCCCTTTAAGCATTGTCACATTAGCAGCACTCAGCCTACTTTACCAAATTAAAGGTGAAAGAGCAGCTTTTAACATTCTCTTTCCCAGGAAACAATTAAAAAAGAAACATACCAAAGTGGAAAACCAACAAGTTTAAAAGTGAGAAAGATATACCTTTTGCATACAAGGCACAAGGAACACAGGCCAGGTTTAGCTCAGGTCACCACATTCAGACTTCCAAAGCTACAGATCTCACCACAGACTTTTGTACCTGAGGTCAAGACTGTGGCCCACAGCAAAGAACAAAACAGCAATGTTGATCCAGCAGGACCATCCAGGTTTCAAGTGATGGAGTATTGGGCAATCCCAGACAAAAGCACAGACTGAAATCATTGAGAGCAGCCCTGTGGAGAAGGACTTGGGGGTTCTCATGGACAAAAAACTGGACATGACCCAGAAATGTGCTCTTGCAGCCCAGAAAGCCAAACACATCTTGGGCTGCATCCAAAGCAGCCTGGCCAGCAGGTCAAGGGAGAGGGTTCTCCCCTTGTGAGACTCCACCTGGAGAACTGCATCCAGCTCTGGAGTCCCCAGCACAGCAAAGGCATGGGCCTGTTGGAGCAAATCCAGGGGAAGGCCGTGAATATGATCAGAGGGATGGGGCTCCTCTCCTACAAAGACAGGCTGAGAGAGCTGGGGCTGTTTAGCCTGGAGAAGAGAACACCTCAAGGGACACATCATTGCAGCCTTCCAGTACCTTATGGAGGCTCATAAAAAGGAGGGAGAGGGAGTTTTTATATGGGCAGATAGTGACAGGACAAGGGGCAATGGTTTAAATTGAAAGAGGACAGGTTTAGATTAGACATTAGGAAGAAATTGTTTCCTGTGAGGGTGGCAAGGCACTGGAACAGGCTGGCAAGGGAAGTTGTGGATGCCCTATCCCTGGAAGTGTTCAAGGCCACGTTGGATGGCGTCCTGAGCAACAAGGTCTAGTGGGTGGCATCCCTGCCCATAGCACAGGTGTTGAAACTAAATTATTTTTAAGGTCCCTTCCAACCTGAACCATTCTATGATTCTATGTTTCTATAGCATAAGAGGACTTTGGAAGTTCCTCCTCTGAAGGTGAATCACATTGCTCATCACATGGGATCACACGCAGGACTTCTGCTGGTCATGCCAACACAAGAGGTTTGAAGTAGGTAAGAACACATGGATTTCAAGAACCATGACAGGACCTTTTAATTTTTGTTAACAGTCTGACTGTCACTCAGAGTTGTAGGACTCAGAGCTAATTTTGCTGCAGATTTCAACCCCATTCCACTCAGTGTGGGATTAGGAAACAGAGACATAGAAATCCTCCCATCCAGTCCTGAATGATGGAGACAGCTCCTTCCTTTGACACTGATGCTGGTATGAAGCAGCAGCACCCTCCCAAGGGAGGCAGAGGTAGGCTCCTTACAGGCCCTCTCCCCGATTCCCGGAGGTTCAGTTCTTGGCCTGCTGCATCCTTACCCAGCAGGGCTGTAGCATGCCAAGTTGGCCAGGACCCAACTCTCCTGCTTGTGGCCAGACTCTGTGGCTAAGCTGCTGACCTGCAGAGAGCAGGGCTCCACGGGGAGGGCTGAAAGCTACCCCTGCGCCAGCTGGCCTATGGCCAAAGCAGCTCCCTTTCCAAACCAAAGCCAGAAAATACTATGAAGGCTCTGACTCCGGCTTGAAACTAACCATAAAATTATAGAAGCTTCCTCTTACGTTTTCCACAAGGTTTCCAGACTGAAGAAAGTCCTGTAAAGCTCTTCAAATAATCCAGGTAAAATTTGTACCTTTGCCTCTAACGTAGTGGAGCTCAGCAGTGGAAGTAAGGTTGACCTAAGGATTTTGTTTAGGTTTTGACTCACAGCAAACCAGGATCAGGACACTTCTTGTGAACTGAAGGCCCCAGAGGTGTTGGAAAGCTTTAGTCACCTCATTCTGGAAATATTTGGTTTGTTGTCTTTTATTTTAAAAACGCTGAGTCTAGCTGAGGAAGACAATCATGCCATAAATAAGATTTCATAGCACAATCAACAGAATTCCCTATTTAGTTTAACTTGGGATTTTAAAAGAAAGACCACATGGAAACACAGATTTTATATTTAGACTTGGGAGGCAGGAAGAGAAAAAAATGGATTTGACTTACCTGGATATTACATCAGGCTCCAGGAACTCTACAGAGCTGGCCAAGGTTTCCAGCAGAAATGGGCTTTACCAAGTACAACTATGAGGTGCTGTTCTGGAAGAAAGCTTGAGGGGGTAGCAAGAGAGGAAAGCGTCTGGCCAAGAGTCAGGAGGAATATCTTCTGACAGTTGATCACATCTGGAACCTTGCCACATACATGCTATCAGCAACCTCTTGGATATCCACAGCAAACTGCTGAGCCCAGTTCTTTGACTGACAATTCTCATGCTACCACATCACATACAGCCATCCCCAGGAAAACCACATCAAAACAGAACAAGACCGACACACAAACACACACACAAAAACCCCTAACCAAAAAAACTCCAAACCAATGCTAGTTCTACTTCTGCTAAGTGGAGTTAATGAAATTAAATAGATCTTTGTGTACAATTACGATCTGTGTGCTCCGGTACAGTGCAGAACAAAAGGCAACTTTATGCTTAAAATCTTCTTTATAAATTCTGTTTTCTCCATCAGGGTGAAGGATTGGAGTGAGGACACATTTTCAAATGCTGTACTGGAAACAGGGTTACACATATGTTTAAAGTTCAGGGTGTGCTTATATGACAGGCTTGGGACTTGGACTGCCAAAGCTGATTATTTCTTCCTCATACTCACACAGGCTAATGCTCCATGTGCTTGGCCAGGGCCTGGACCACAGTGTCCAAGTGCAGATCTTAAGTTACCCAGTCAAAGCAAACAGATTTAGGGTTTGGCTCATGCACTGTCCAGGCCGAACTTCAGCTGGCTTTGCTCGAGGCCCACCTCCACTCTCTACAGCTCTTCAGGCTCAGTACTCAGCCCTCCTCACCCCTCACATGTTTGGCCTCCTTCATCCTTGCAATTGGAATTTCCAGTGAGTGTCCTGCCTGCCTTCTTGTGCAACTCATCACAGCAACACTCTTCAGACACAAAAGTGTTTGAAGAAACCTATCCCTCCATAGGGTTCTAGGCCTCCTTCAAAAAGCGGTCATGTGGACTTCAGCAGAGAAACAACATGGGCCTGCTGGAGTGCATCCAGAGGAGCCATGAAGGTGATCTGAGGGCTGGAGCACCTCTCCTGTGAGGATAAGCAAAAAGAGTCGTGGTTGTTCTTGCTGGAAAAGAAGGCTCTGGGGAAGCCTTAGAGCAGTCTTTCAGTACTTAAAGGAGTCTTGGCAGTGCTGGGTTAATGGTTGGACTTGATAGTCTTAGAAGTCTCTTCCAGCCCTGATGATTCTCTGATTATAAGAAAAGGACAAACCTTTTAGCAGGGCCTGTTGTGATAGGACAAGGGATGATGGTTTTAAATGAGAAGAAGTTTGATTTAGATTTGCTATAAAGAGCAAGTTTTTTATGACTGTGATAAAACACTGGAGGAGGTTGCCCAGAAAGGTGGTGGATGCCTCATTCTGGGAAACATTCAAGGTCAGGCTGGACAGGTCTCTGAGCAACCTGGTCTGGTTGAGGACGTCCCTGCTTATTCCAGGGGTTTTTGACTAGATGGCCTTTAAAGGTCCCTTCCAGCTCACACTCTTTTATGATTCAACAAAAGGAAACAATCCCCAGAAAGTAACACTAGCCAAGAGGTATAGAAGATAGTAAAGAAAGAAAATCAGGAAAACAGGGGAAACAAAAGAGAAAAGCAAACCCACATCTAAAAGACTGTTTTGTTTAGTTTCTGAAAGAATGCTTCTGGAAAAAAGATCTTTAGCTTTGGTCTCGGAGTAACTAATGGCCAGCATCCTATGCTTTTACCCAAATGGTGCCCTAGGGCAGGGGTTCTCACAGCTGGAAATACAGACAGCTGGTGGGTCTGCAAAGGGGCCTGGAGACCACACCTCTGTTCTGAGGTTGGGAATTCAAAGCTCTGTGACAAGGGACAATATGGGTAAAAGCTGGTCCAAGAAGTGGGGAATCAGTGCTGCAGCTTGAAGCCATGCTTGTTCTGAGCAGAAAACAGGCATGCTTTAGTTTGCAGAGCTTCCCAGATGAATTGCAATTTTGTACACCAGTTTATAGGCTGAGGAAATCCTCCTTTTTTTTGGTTTTCACCCTCCCACTTGCTCTTCCTCCTCCCTAGAAGTTTTTACACTCACAGTAAGCCAAGCATCAAATGATTTCAATGTGTGGTTATGCTAAGAGAGGTCAGAGACCCTGATGAAGCACACAGGGTGGGGAATCCACGATTGTCATCATTTCTTTTCTCTGTGACTCAGTTGCAGGCTATTTCAACAAGACAAATGAACTACTTTCAATTCACAGCAATTTTTAAATGAAAAAACTGTTAGGAATCAAAATAAGTATTTTCACATTTGACTGCAAAGATTAAAAAAAGTAGTTCTTTACTGGTCACCTGAATCTGTTTTACGAAGACATCTGAAAGGCATTTTATCAGCTGCTGAGCAGTATTTACTTATGAAACTGTTCTAATTGCTTTGGAATGTGCACCCTTACTGCTGGAACAGCTCGGCCCTGCTAACACTCTGAGCAAAGTAATACTGGCTCATAGGACATGCCACTTTTCTACAGCATTTATTCTTCATTTTCAAGGTAAACAGCATGAAATTTGAAAAGAAAAAGCAGCAAATACCTCATAAATAATGACTTTTGCAGAGCTGCCCTACATGTTTACAAAATCATCAACTCATCAGCAAAATTAATCATTGCCATGACTGAAATCATCGCAGATCAGTAATTTAGAACTGAACCCCTCTTGCAGCTGGAAATTGCATGGGTGAAAACTTATTCCTGGTTCCCAGTAAATCAGTGCTGGAGTCAATATCCAGTACGGAAGAAGTAGTGCGTCCTGGCCACACGTAAGCACTTATATTAGCTTGCACTCTTGCCCTCTCTTAGTAGCTCAGCAATGGAGGTCTTGGTAGATCGAAGAAAATCGACTCAATCTTGCCCTAATCTTCTAAAACTGAAGCAGAACTCCAGTCTGCATTACACATGTCCAGGCTCAGCAACAGCCTAACAAAAAAAAAAAAAATTGGTTATAGCTCTATGTGTCTTTAAGACAAAGCAATCCCAAAGACTGAGTCACAACCTGGAAAGAGCAGTGGTTTGAACAGCACTTTCTCTTTGTCTGTCTGTATCACAGAATCCCCGTGTACTTTACCCAGCAGAGTTGGAAAAGCACACAATAATTGCTATTATGCATGTTGATGTATAAAACATGGAAATTAAAGAACAATAAAGGACAAATCATCCCAATCCTCCTAGCACTGATACAGAAATGAACCAATATATGTACGAAACAGCCAAGCCAGTCCCATTGGCCTGGGCCAAACTTTATAGACAGACTTGTAAACTTCACATGCTTTGAGGTGGTTTCATAGGAGGCAGGAATGTCACATGCCTACACCCCCTTCCTCCTCCCCCCAAGCTTGAGTTAACAGAGTCCTTGGATAAAGCAGCTTCAGACAAAACCAGGCCAGGCTTGGAGATAAACAGTGCTGGTGGCTGCTCAGAGCCCAGGGGCCAGGCCTTGACAATCAGATCTTGGAGAAGGGTGAAGGTGAGACAGGGTTAGAGGCTCTCAGCTGCAGGGGCTATTCTCATTTCTGACTCATCCAACAAGAAAGTTTCTTGAGTTTTCTGCCTGACATCCCATCCAGGTCTTCTGCTCCGTGAACGCACTGTTTGCAGTCCTCTCTCATCTCTTCTCCAGATCTGAACCATACAAGCAGCCCTCAACCTCCTCAACAGCTGCTGCTCCTTTCCCCTCCTGCTGTCAGTCACAGCTTGCCTCTGCTGACCAGCTACATGCTCCACTCCTGCTCTCCCATCACCAGGACAAGAGTAAATGTCTCTTAATTTCCTGCTTGCCCCTGCCTTCCCTCAACTATCCACAGTTCACATTTCCCTTTGTTTTGTTTCCTACAGCCAATAATTTTTTTTAAACGGCTGGTTTGTTTTCCTATTGGAAAGCCTTTATTGGCCTTAAGGCAGCATGAACTTCTCCTTGTTTTCTCCTGCTGAGAAGGGACCTGACCTAGAGGTGAGAGCTTTGAGGCTGCCGAAGTGATCTCCCCGCGTGACCTTTTTAATCCTTGGCCTCCATTGCTTCAGTCAACACCACAAGTGCCTTCTAGTATGACAATCACCATTTGTTGCTTAGGAATTAAACATTGACTAAACACATCATTCTGCATAGGCCATTGAACTGGAAGAATGTTTAGTGAGCTCAGCAGCTAAAGCTTTATTAACCATCTCTGGTGACCTTCTCCTTTGCCTTCTCCTAGGCAAAGGCAATGCCGGGGCTCAAAGACTTTCCAAAGTGCTCCTTCTATAGCCCACAATGCTTTTAAAGCTCTAACACCCCCACACAGCAAAGTCTGCCAGCACATTGATGCTAACTTACCCATCCCATCACAGCATAAAGTTTTTAGTTCCACACTTCATGCCATTCCCAGCTTTCTCCAAACCGGTTTAGCACCACCCACAGCACATCTACTGCTCCTTCTGCCACACCAGTGAGTTTAAGTGCTGCACTCCAAGTTGAAAGGAAGATTATCTTCCTTCCTCAAGCATGCCTGCAATGCTTAACAGTTCTCTGGAGCATAGGTCAGCTAAAGGTGTGTTGAAACAGAACAACTAACAGACAGGGCAGCAAATGGAGTTTTACAAACATCAGCAAATACAATAACAGGAGTCCAAAATACTCCTGCGGGAGGATGTTCCCTCTCCAGGTATCAAAATCACAGTGAAGTGTGTCATGGGGTAATAAACGGAAGACATATTAAGGTACCAGCTTCTCACTCTGGCACTTTAAAACACGCAAGGAGAAAAGGGAAATGAGAATTCCTTGCATTTTCTGAATTCTCCTCTTCCTTAACTTGGCACACACAAAAAAGAAAGGCATGGGAGAAAAGAGTCCCTCAGACTCAATGCTATTTATGCATCCTGCTCCCATCAGATCAGGAGGAAAAATTTGGACGACTATTAGGTGGTCTTTTGTGGTTGTTATTCAATAAAAACCACCTAAGTAAGAGAGCAGTTCTACTGCCTTGCTGGAGCTGGACTCTGTCCCGCTTGGTGGCGTCTTGCCAATGCTAATAATTTAGTAGGATGGTTAAGTGTTTTGAAACAAAAAAGCAGCTTTCAGTACTATTTCGAGATCAATCAGATCTGGAAAAAGCCCCATCAGTCTGAACACTGTCTCAGCTTGGAGCCAGAAAGCCATACCTCCTTAACCTCTATTGGGGGACACAGTTACTCCTGCCAGCTACCTTTGAGTTAGGAAAAGAACTGCACAAGAATTAATGATGAGACTTGCTAGACAGAGCAGATAGGCTCTGATCAACAGGAATCCAGCAGGACAGAAATGAGACAGAGGTCTAAGCATGAGCTTGAGATAGGCCTGAGAGCAGGCTCATTCTTCTCCTGTCCTACCACATCCAGGAGTCTTAAAGAAAAGAAGAATAAGGTGTGGTGCCCTTAAATGTCAGAGATGGCATCTCGAAACATATGCTTGAGCCTAAGTTTGACCCTGGAGGTCCTCATTCCCCAGGAAGGTGTGTCACAGGAAGAGCCAGGTGAGACAGCACCCCAGCATTTCACAGAGGGTGTTCTTGAATCCATAAGTGGGAGTTTGGTTTCGGTCTGCTCAGATGAGTGCCTGTGTCAGGCTATGTATTTGCAGCCCTCAGCACTGGAGCAGGAGTGTTCCTCAGGCTTTAATGAACGTAGTGCTGTCATCTCGGCAGGCATAATGATCACCATGGTCATTTGCAGTATATGAGAAGGCAGTCACTGTTTTCTTCTGAGCAAAGATAATAACACAGGTTTTTCAGTTTGCCACTTCCAAAACTTTTTGTAGGCTTGAGAGCCACGAAAGAAATCCTGCCTATCTGTTCCCCAGGCACAAAGGGTGTGTGACAACCGCTAACGCCATACAGGCCCCCAAAGCAAGGTCCCAGGAACAGGACAGGGCAACTGCACATCAGCAACAACAGAACACATGGTAGGGACCTGGGGCACGCTGGTGAGCCTGGGGATCTACCAGCCCATGCCCCTCGCGAAGCAGAGGGGACAGTAGCACAGACCTGTCTACTCAAAACTGCATTTCAGTAGGCATAAGGACAGTAAGAAGGATTTTTCTTACTATTTTTTCTGAAGTGCCCTAACCAACCACTCACAGCTAGTGGGGCACAAACCCAAGGATTTCAAGCTGATTGGTTGTTAGCCATCTACAAAAGCACACAGGTTTAATGTCCTCTGGAAGCTTGATTGTCAGCTGTTTCCCTCATTCTCTGCTAAAATCCTTTCTCTAACAGCCTCTACCAGCCTCTTCTGCTCCAAGAGTCACAGGATTGTAACACAGCACAGAACAAATTCACTGGCCAAGTCTTTCATTTCACTTTTGGGTAAACAGAATTGCACTATAATCGGGATCTTGAGACGCCAGTTCCCTGATACATTTATTAATGCTGCCTCCATTATCCTTCAGCCTTGGAAAGGGGACAAACCTAGCCTCAAGACAGGAGGAAGGAACATGTGGAAGGGAAATTAAGCTACTTAAAAGTTCTTGTTCTTGACAATAAATGCAAGAAGACAAGATTGTAATTATCTAGTTTATTGCCATAAACAAGCAATATTGTTAGCAGTTTAGTTTTTAGTAAATCTTTCCAGGAGATGACAGTCAAATAACCACCTGAGAAAGCAATCTCCTTTGTGCACAAAATCCAGGTGATAGGAAGATCATAGAATGGCTTGGTGTAGAAGGGACCTTAAAGCACATTTAGTTCCAATCGCCCCTGCCACAGGCAGGGACACCTTTCACTAGACCAGGTTGTTCAAAGCCCCATTGAACCTGGCCTTGAACACTTCCAGGGATGAGGCATCCACAGCTTCTCTGGGCTGCCAAAGCCTCACCACCCTCACAGTAAAGAATTTCTTCCTAGTGTCTAATGTAAACCTACTGGCAGTTTCGAGTCATTGCCCCTTGTCCTGTCACTGCATGTTCTTGTAGAAAGTCCCTCTTCCTCTTTCTCGTAGGTTCCCTTCAAGTACTGGAAAGGCACAATTAAGCCACCCCAAGCCTTCTCTTTTCCAGGCTGAACAATCTCAATTCTCTCTCCCAATTTGGCACCACCAGAACTTTCCAGAATTAGTACTGTATAAACAAGCAATTACTTGGTAGGAATTTCTAGGATCCTCCAAATTACATAAACTCTGCTAGTGTAAACTCTTCTTGCAGCAGCCTTCTTCCTTTGTGGACATATTTCAGGAAACCTACACTGAGTTTCAGATTCATTCTGGATCTCAAAGCCTGGAAGGATATGTCTGGCTTCAAGTGTTTTTGCCAGCATTGTGCATGCCTGCACAGTGAGCATACCCAGCAGACGGGGAAAAACAGCCTTGAGAAATACCAGTTCATCACTCCCTGTACATGGTTGTGGTGTGCAGCAAAGGAGTCAGCCTGGTGAGACAGCCTGTGTCACTGATCCTCAGACAACCCTGTTAACTAAGAGCAGTTTTCAAGACAGATTTATGGAGGGCCAGAAGGGGATTATCTTTGCAATGCACACTTCTTTATTTTTTGTTTTGGCAATGACCAAAGCACATTTTTCAGCAATACCCACTATCACACAGGATGCGTTGGCTGCTTCTAATGCTTCAGAGTTCAAGTCATGATTCTTCAAGAAGAGCGGAATTAGAGAAAAAGAACCAAAACTGTTGGCATTTGAGATATTTAGGCTGAAATACTAGCAATTGTTATTTTCCTCAGAAGAAACGCCTGGTACATATATTTTTTGCTGTCAGTATAGCCTTTCAAAAGACACAATCAAATCAAATTCAGCATTTTTGCAAATGTGGAACTGCATTTAATGTATCAAATGAACTTTGTACTGGATGTGGTTCAAAGAGTGAACTTGGTGTAATAATTTGTTCTGTCTCAAAAAACAGCGTTCCAAACCAAGAGTTTTATTTTCTGTTCCAAAGGGCAAGTTACAGCACTATCACTGCTGCATACCTTTCCTCCTCCCTTTCCACTGCTCCAGCCTCTCTGGATGATTTTTGTTTCTTGGATTCATGATTTTAGGTTTTGCAATTTCAAGCTGGAAGAAAACCCAGGAATACCAAAACCCAACCCTTCACTCAGTTGCTACGAACAAAAATAAAAGTGAATGTTCAGTAAAAAAATTAAAGAAAAATGTTTTTACCGTCTTTAATTCTCATTTACACAGACCTCACCAAATAAACAATGTGTTCTTCTCTGCCCAATCTGCCAAAGGATGACTTTGATGCAGGGAGAAGCACCTCCTAGGCAGTGTTTTGTTTTCCTTTTCTTAGAGAGTATTTGCAAGAAGCAACACGATAGAAATAACTCAGCTCTCAGTTCCTTCTGTATTCTGCATTCACAAACGTCCAGACCAAGAGGAATTTGGTATTAGAGTTTCAAACATACCTGAAGTGCCAAGGCACTGTCCCACAGTATAAAGTGAGGGGCTGGGGGGACATGGCTGGGCCAGCCATTTGCCTGTCCCTCTGCTGCGCCACCCAAACAGCATCTGCACAAACAGTATCAAAACTTCCTCATAATTATAACAGAGATGAAACAATGGCACCTGCAACTCTTGTCAAACAGAAATTACCCTTTCAAACCCAGGCATGAGGCACCATCTGGGCTTTGCACACACCAGCCAAGCTTTTATGCCATTTCACTGAAACCTGCAAGCCTTTGCAGGAGGACCAACACATTGTTCAGCATCTCCTGAGCCACCAGAAGCCTTTTAAAGGTTCATCCATCTGCCTCAATCATAAAGGGACAGCCCGTGCTGGCATTGTGCCAAACACTTCCCACTTTATACATCTACCAGCTAAGCTCCCTTGATGCTCTAGTGCCTAAGGTACTGCCAGCTGTTTCCTTTCTTCCACCAAGAAACTGCCCACAACAGATAAGGCAGCAGAAAATTACCCTTGCACCAATTTTAAGTTAGAAGCCAGGCTAAGAAATCATATCTTGCAACAAATGGGGTGGTTTTATTTTTAAACTACTGAGAACAAAAAATAATCTCAAAACAGACATGAGAAGCATTCACCTCTCTGAAGTACTACCCAATTTACAGCCATATGCAATTTCAGCCCACAGATTATGCTGGAAACTTTAATCCACAAATTTGGCCATGTAAGCAGTTCTGCCATGGGCATGTGTTCTCACTGGTTGCTGAAAGGAACAGTACTGACTCTGAGGCCAAATTTTTGCTGAACCTGCAGATATAAACCTACACAGCTATGTGTACGACAGTAGCTTCTCCCTTGAGCAGACTCTGCACCATCCCAAAGTTCTTCCCCCCAAGGTGCATTTATTTCTACTGCAGATAAGAGATACACAAGAAAGAACAAAAACAAGCCTTTTTCTACGCTAAGCAAATTTTGCTTTTAATTTAAACAAATCCCTAAATGGAGGGAAAGTTGATCTTCTGTGTGATTGTATTAACAGCTTATCCATGCAGCAAGTTACCTGTTAATGATCCTGGTCACACTCACCATCTTTTCCAGAAGAATCCACTTTGTCTTGACTTCAGGCAGTGGCACTGCTATCAGCTGAGCAGATCAAACCCTGATCCCCAAGAAGAGCAGCTGGGCTCACCAACCAGCAGTGGTTCAAAATTCACTTGGTTTCTTTTTCCAGAGTCTGCTCACCCAAGAGCATGACAAACTGACCCCACTTAGTACATTTAAACTGGAGAGAGGCTTTTTGGTCAAATGCTCTTCTAGTCTAATGCAAGTGCCTGGTGTGTCACCTAACTGATGAGAAGAATCAGTGACATTACCATTACTCAGCTCCAGAGCCTGCCAGCATTTTGCTCACCTTCCAGCTACATGTGGAACGAGAGCAGCAGGCAGCATACACCAGGTTCCAAACTGGCTGTCCTTCAGACAGTGTGGAGGAGTTTATCCTCCACAGCTGAAAAAACTGCATGCAGGTTCAGCAGCACCCCCTAAGAGGTAAATAGTAAGACACAAGCAATTCAGGAATTATTCTGTTTGAACAGCTAATCACAGGTTTGTGGCAACAGCGAAACTTGGTATAAAGGGCGTGCATAAATTTGTCACAGAACATGCTTCTAGTTTTTGCAGTCTCATTATATGCTTCAAAATAACAATCTACCTTATGCATATATGTGCATGTATATGCATGTGTGACCTCGGCCAGCATTGCTACAGGCACACAGACTACAAAAAAAAAAAATCCATTAAAACCCCCGGTGAAGCAATATGATGAAATCATGCTCACTCTTGCACCTGAAGTCCCCTCTAAGGTTCATAATTTTCCTGGCCTGGGGAAACAGTATAGGGGGGGTTGGGGGTGGAAGTCACACTGCCGCTCCAAGCTATTTAACCATCACCTTTTTACACGCTGGCAGCTTATGCCAGTCACTTTAGACTTGTGCTGCATAGGTATATTCTGAAAAAAACAAGTGGCACACTCCCTCCCTACAGCACATTGTAGACAATTCTGAGACCAATGGTTAGCTTTGTGTGAGTCACTGCTAATGCAGGCTGGTTTGCAAACACCTCCTTCGAGCTCTGACACAACAGGTAGTGATTAAGCTCAGAATTCCCAGCTCTAACTTCGGGATTAAAAAAAAAACAAAACTCCAGATAGCTCCCCCTCAGTCACCACTGTCTGAAAACATGAGGGAATCAGGGCCATCCATTCTCCCCCTCTCCCCACCCCAGTACTGCCACATCTTCAAGGCAGGCGCGCTGAAAGCAACCCAAAAGAAGGGTGTGTCTGATCTCACTGGGTTACAAGCATCCAACATTCGCGCAGGCTCCAGGAATCATTATCAATGCTTTGCTTCCTGATCAAGCGTTACAATGGAGCTTCATCACCTGTAGAGGCTGCACAGAAGTTGTACTTGCCTTCCAGGACAGAGCTGGATCCATGGATTAGCAGGCTTTTGTCCCAGTGCCGTCAGGCAAAGATGTAGCTGTGTGTGCACACAAGTGCAAGCACACACTGATTTCTAATCACTTTGCACTACTGCTTGCACTGAGAAGTTGTCAGCACAAACTAAAAAAAAACGATGTTGCCTGGGTCTGACTACTCAGGGGACAAGTGCAGTGAGACGTAGCACCTCAAAAAAACCCCAAACCAACCTTCAATGACACCATTGTGCATCAGAGAAGTTACTGAGCTCAACTAATGTTAGTTGACTCACAATGTAATCATCACATATCAAAACAGTCAGCAGTACAGAACACACAGCAAAGATGATTAACTCAAGTTGTACTTTTTATTTTCAGGATTAAAACCCCCAATGATATAAAATGGAAGAAACAGATGTAAACCCCAAATTTATTTGCAGTTCAGATGAGGCATCCTGGTTTCACAAATCTGAATCAGACAGGTGGGTAAAGCACAAACTGCCAAAAGAAGACAAACTGCACAAAATAAAGACTGAGAATTGGTAACACCTCTTCACCTGGTCCCCTTTGCACCCTTCCACAGTATAAATAAAAAAATCCATCTGGAAAATACATTTGACATTGAGAAAAATCAAAGAACCATCTAAATTGTTTTTATATAGGATGTACTGATCAACGATTCTTTCAAAATTAAGAATATACGTATTGCAGTTCAATGTAGATGGTATCACAGGTCTAACAAAGGGTAAGAAGTACTGTTTAAATGGACAACACACAATACATAAATATTCAGGGATATAAAATATAAGCAAATTCAGCACATAGTTCTAAAGCTGACATTCCTATTCCAGTCCCTACAATTAAAAGTTTACTTGATAAGACTTGTAGAGAAATAAATATGCATACAGAACTAAACACACTTCAACAGAACAGATGTATTGGTGTCACTGATTATTTTTAATACAAAATAGAGACTGATTTAACAACCTAAACCAAAGAGCTAATAGGATTACCATTAAAGGTGTCATTAAGTAAATCACTATACTCTTAACCACAGTTAGTCCTACATACGTGTCCTTAGCATAAAATTTATTTGCTCTTCACCATATGCTCTGGCTCTTCTACCCATCTGTTGAGCTAAAAACCAAAGCTGGAATAAGAATTTGTCAAAGAAGAAATGAAAAATTTTATTTCCTACTGCCAAAAGGACTGCATTTAGACCTGATCTATACTTCAAATAAATTTTTGAGTCAGTTCTGTTCCCCACATCAGACAATTTCTCTGTGCTTTAGCAAGCATTGAAAATTTGCCTGAAGTTTTGTCCCAAACAGTGGTCCTCTGACCAAAAAATTTGCTTATTAGGGATTGGTGACTATGTGTTCAAGTCAAGATGAAAGTCTTGCAAAAACAGCATATGGACATCGTATTAAATACTACATATTCAAGGAAACCTCAAGTCACACATGCTCAGTCAGACTTCCATAGGCAACCCAATTTTAAATCAAAATATTCATGTCCTCGATCTCTATCTATTTAAGTCCTAAACCCTGGTCTGCTAAATGATACATCAATGAACTCTGACACCTGAGACAGGTTTGCAAAGAAAGTATTTCCAAAGGCTTAGCCAGATGAGAATAGATAAGCATCTTGGCAGAAGCCCTACTTCTGTTTTGAGCCAAAATCCCTGCTCAAAAGCGCTTCTTCAACCTTACAGTTCAGGTGCTTTTTAAACTCCAACATTCAGCTAAGTCAGTACCAACAACATCAAAACCCAGCATGTGTTAGGAGCAAAGACACCATTTCCCTATTATTCCTTCCTCCCAAGGGGCTGTTTAACAGAATATAGGCCTTTTTGCAGTCAGCGTTTCTGCTCTGAATCACAGAATTGTTAAGGTTGGACGAGACGTCCAAGACCATTAAGTCCATCACAGCTGTTTTCATTACTAAACTATATCCTCAGGTGCCATATCCACACATTTTTGAACACTTCCAATGGTGACTCCACCATTTCCCTATACAGTTCAACATATTACAACAGTAGTCCCCAAGTACAGAGCCAACAGATTGTCAGTCCACAAAATCTAGTACTAAATCCTTCTGTTTTCACCTGCAGGACACAGTAAGAGGCTAACAACTCGTAGATGCTCCGTAACAAACATCTCCCTACTACTTCCCATCAGGGATACACACAGAGGTCTACTGTGCCTCAAATATGCCCTTAAATTGCACATAGCAGCAATCAGTGTGAGAAGAGGAATGCCACCAGTGTGCTTGGCATTCAAGGACTGCACACCAGTAAGAGAAACAACAGTCAAAAAACAGTGTATACATAAACTGAATCTGTAATAACAAACCATATATGTAATTATTCAAGAATACACAGTTTAAGTACTTTGCCTGAAGCAGCTGCTTGTTTTCTGACTTCTCCTTTCCCAGCACCTACCAAATGGTCAAGAAGTCAGAACAATTCTTCTGGGGAAATTTTCTACCCAGCCTGTTTAAAAGTGAACTCTACTGCTTTGGGGATATACAAGCAAGACTAAAACCACTGTATTCACCAGATGCGCATCTACATCAAAAGTAAGAACCCCCAGCCTTCTCCTGTGCTCATACCCATCTTTATTCTCCTCAAGCTCACACATCCTGACCTTGCAGGCTGTTATTTGCTGATCTCAGGTGCAGACTTGGCCAAGTGCCTCAGTGTGAACTGCAGTGCTGTCACTCACCTGTGAGACCTGCTCCACTCTGCTGCCCAGAACTGGGCTAAGCACTGCCACACCTTCCATGTGGACACTGGATGCAAACTACTGCCCTACTTCCTTGATCCTCCCTTCCTGCCCAGCTCACCTTTTAATTTTGTAATGCTGGAAAACAGAGTCCGCAGCCCAAAGTCCAAGCCTAGATGAGCTCCGTTTGGCAAAGCACGAGGAAGTCTGGATATGTTTTGGTGTTGAGTAAGCAAGATAAGCCTATTATATGGATAGCTTTGCTCTGTGTAACAGAATAGACAAAAGGTAGTTCCTATTGCTTAGTTAGGGTGGTTTAGGACAACCCTAGGACCAATTCTAAACACCAGCACGAACAATGCCTGGAGTAGCCAAGGGAGATGTCATGTCACAGACAAGTGTTACCTGCCAATTGCCCAACTTACTATTTGAGACTGTCAGGTTCCTCACATTGGAAGCACACCACCAAGAACTGCTCTGAAATGACACGTGAGTCTCTTCTGACAGGCTAAACTTACAGAAACATTTTCCCCCGCACATTCTTAACCATGAGCACTAAATCTATTTTCCATTTCTTTTCCCTCTGCTAACAGTCTTAACGCCCAGCATGTTATTTTCTATTTCAAGAGGCAAGAGCTAACAGCAAATATGTTAGAGAAACGTTGGAGTTTGCACTTAATGTCTAACCAAAGCCCTGAGCCCATTCCATCTCTATTCAAATAAATACAGCAGAAGGACTAATGACAGTCATTCCTGTGCACACACAAATATTGGTTAAGCCCAATAAATTTCTTTTGAGGCAGATATATATAATATATATACAGTACAAAATAGATTAAGAGTCAAATACAAACATCATACTCACTTCACCTTGCTTTGTCTTCCAGTTCTGCAGGGAACCTTGCAAAGGTACTATTTCTGCCTCATTGGCCTTCAAGCCAAGTTACAGAATCACAGAATATTCTGAGCTGGAAGGGACCCATAAGGGTCATGAGTCCAGCTCTGAAGTGAATGGCCCATACAGGGATCGAACCCACAACCTTGGTGTTAACACCATGCTCTACCCAACTGAGCCCTGAGCACTAAAACAATTTGCAGAAGAAAACCACTGAAACCAAACCCACACAGAGTTTCAGTTGGGGCCCTGAGTAAAGTAGTAGTAAACACAAAATTCAGCCAAGGAAAATCCAGGTATTTTAAATAAACTTGCAGACTGAACAGAACTGTTCAAAACAGGTTCTGACAGTTTCATCAACAAGAAAAAAAAATACCAAAACCAGTAAAAACCTTCTGCCGTGGTTTTAAAAGGAAGTATTAAACTAGAAATTTGAGCATAGTTTCCAAACCCTGATTTTTATGACTTGTCCCCTATCACTGAGACACAAGAGGAAAGGAGAAAGACAGTGAGTGACAGGTACTTCCCCCACTCCCAACTCCCTCTGAGAAACGATTCAGTCAAAAAATTCAAGGAACTCTAATGAAAGCCATGCAAACAACAGATAAATCAGATTACAGTCTACTCTGAACTCGGCCAAGGTTCACATGGAAGGTTTGCAAACCTTTAAACTTCTCCTGATTTGTGACAAGCAAACAAAGAAGGTTGGGATTTTTCACAGCTGCTAGACCATGATGGCAGATACAGGATAAAACAACAAAATAAATAATAAATCTGGAGATTAATTTTTCCTTTGAATAAAATATGTATAAAGACAAACCATTCTATAATAAATAAACTTAGAGATAAATACAAATTCATAATCAGTGAATAATTAGTGCACCAATAGTTGCTTTAGGAAGATGATTGAGCAGAGAAGTATCTGCTAATCAGTCCCTTTTGTGCTTTTTTTTAGAAAAAAAAAACAATGAAGATAACTCAGACCATAGGATACTATCAGCTAGTAAATTAAGTGCTGATAAGTACCAACATATGATTGCATTGGCTCAAACACACATGGTCACATTTCATTGTAAACCAGCACAAAAATGAGTATGACTACAGAAAGAAGCAGTACTGACACCTGCCTGTGCTTGTGTGATTATTGCTTACTCTGCCACAAGCAGGTGAAGCCTGGAGAAATTTCTCCCTTAATAGCTGTGGCTCTCTTGTCTACAAGCACAACTTTTGAGTCTGACAGCAGAATTCACTGTCCCATCACAAATCACAGTGATCCAATATCTGGGCTTTGAGCAGTCCCTGTCAGCTCCAGTTCTTAGAATATCGAGCAAGCCGCCACTTGTCCCACCTCCTTCCAGAGAAGGGGTGCCTGGGTGAGAGACTTTCCCCAAAGAAAAACTGATGGATTAAAAAAACCCAAGTGACCAACAGGTAAAAGAGAAAGATTAAGTTGTAGTTTCCTATATGTCCCAGGAATTCAGGAAAATTAATGTTTCCTATATGTCACAGGAAACAGGAATTCAGACTTGAGTTAAAATCCTGAAAATTCGAAGACTGAAATATTCTCCGAATTAACGCCAAGAGAAACACACTTAAACACGGTTGCAATAAATGTATTTAAGTAATGAAGTAAAATAAAGAGGTAGAGAAGAAAGATTGTGCCAAGCCTTCACCTCTCAGGCCCAAAGGACAGTTTGGATATTTAACAGTGTTAACAGCTCTCCCCTGAACAACAGCAGTATTGTCTCAAGTAAGTCAGAGGTAGTGTCTAAAACAGCATAACGAACACAGCAGCAGCCTCCAGCTGAGCCCAGCTGAGCCTAGCCATGCCTGAGGTGGCCCAAGAACAATGCTGCCGCAGCCAGCCTGGTCACGCTGCCGTGGGATCAGCAGCAATCCCTGGCGTGAGCCCTGGCTATGGGAAGCGGGCAGGATGAACACACAGGGCCGCTGGGAGCGCGGTCGCCAGGGAGATGTGCACCACAATGGGGTACATCTGCTCCAGAGGCCAGCCCCTGTCGGCAGCAGATGTGCACACACAGACGCGGCAGCACTCACACAGCACGCGGCTCACTCAGGTCCACAAGACACCAGGAGAAGGGACCCGGCTGTACGTGATGTTTAACCACGTTTCCTCTAGGAAACTTTTTTCATAAAGAGAGATTACAAGAGGTTTCACTTGACAAGTAAAACATTTAGCATAGTTCAAAGATGCCCACTAAGGAGCACAAGTGGGACACAGCAATCAGGATTTAAGTTGCAGAGTCGTCCTCTTCTAAAAGGAGGTCGTTCAATGCAATAACTGTAGCAGCAAAGTCAACCAGCTCCACAAAGTCTGATGTAATTATGTTAACACCCATAACACCAGGCTTCTGTGCTTTCACCCAATTCAAAATCATGGGCAGGTTCCTAAAGAAATTGAAATAAAGAAAATTAAACATTTTACAAGAGGCACTTATCTATACATACTCTACTAATTTCAAACACAACATGCTGTTTACAAAATATATTATCTCATATTTGTGATCAGGTCCTGGCTGTTACCCTAAATGCAACTGGCTGATGAGAGCTAAGTGCTTAACACAGCACATGGTCATGAGCTATCAAACAGACACATTGGTCAGTCATCAATCCAAACTAGCAGGCATACAAACCCCCTCCTTCTATATTCACTGGGCAGTCTGTGCTTCAGGATTTAACACTGCACCACAATTTTTTCCACCCTCCTTTGTTTTCACCCACGCGCATGTTAAGTAAAACGCTCAATTTCACAGCAGACTTCAGTGTAACACAAAGCAAGGCTGTACCTGGCCCAAGATGTTCCCCTGCCCTTCTTTGCCTCAGGGAGGGCGGGAAAAAAGTTGTTGGAGGCAGCACACTGCATTTCTCCCAAACTCTCCAGCCTCCAGACCCACCCAAAGCAATGGGGTCAGGGAAACCAAACCTAGAATGAAGCTGTCAGCTCCACAGGGGTTGAACATCCTGCTATACATCACTATAACTGGAGAAAGGAGAGGTGTGTCAGGAACTGAGTTAAATCAAGTTACAAATTCTACCATGGGGAGAAATTTCAAGCAACTTCTGGGACACGGTGCAAGTCAGGAGTCTGCACCAGCTTTTTGCACTCTAACGTGAAACACCAGGCTTTTCAGCAGTTAGACACAAATGGCTAAATACGTTAGCATTATTTAGATTACTGCTGTAACATGTATACATTATTTGAGAAGATGGTATGCTAGCAAATCAGCTAACAGGATGATGAAGAGAAAAAAGCAAACCCAAAAAACTCAAAAACACTCCACTCCTGCTGCATCAGGACAATAAAAGAATCTTACCAAGAACCATTAGTGAAGGCATAATTACTGCCAAAGGACACACCAGACTTCAGTCAGCTAAGTGTGACTGTTGCACATTTCTTCTTTAGCAAGAGCTCAAGAACACTTAAATATTCATATTCAGGGCAAAATTTCCATACAAGAAGGCAGGCATCTACATAAAACTGCAAAGACAGATTTGCATATTAGCTAGCTTGTGCAAATGCACACAAGCAATCATGCTTATGCAAACAGCAGCATCTTTTGCAACTTTCGGTTTACTTGCAAACAAGTGGTAAGGATAAGGCAAAGGGATGGATTGAAGGCAGGCTTCCCGGTAACAGTGGCTTACAGCACAGATCTGTGCCAGGAGTCTCTTGAAACAAAGCTGCTCGCCCATTCCACGAAACGCGACGATCCTGTGCTAGTTTTGGCCCAGGAATTCCGCCCGGCCTCGGCGCTGATGGCCGCAGGGCCCCGGCGCTCAGGGACCCGCGGCCGCTCGCGGGCCCCCAGCGCCACCTGGT
The DNA here is from genome assembly GCA_013399875.1 of Gymnorhina tibicen. NCBI lineage: Eukaryota > Metazoa > Chordata > Aves > Passeriformes > Artamidae > Gymnorhina > Gymnorhina tibicen. The sequence goes on along the minus strand of VXAZ01010351.1, from coordinate 529,444 downwards.
GCCGAGCGCGGCCGGCACAGCCGCGGCCACCGCGGCACCGACACCAAACCCAGCCAGCAGCGGGGTCTAACCGTGGCTGTGCCAGGTTAACGCCTCGAAACAGGAGGGCGACTGAAAATTCCGAGATTTATACCTAACCTGAAATTTCCTTATTCACAGAATCACTGAATGGCCTGGGCTGGAAAGGACCTTAAATATCATCTCATTCCAACACCCCTTGCCATTTGCAGGAACACCTTCCACTGACACCAGGTTGCTCAGAGCCAGATCAAACGTGGTCTTGAACACTTCCAGGGGTGGGGCATTCACAACTTCTCTGGGCAGCCTGTGCCAGGGCCTCACCACTCTCACAGTAAAGAATTTCTTCCTAATACCCAAGAGGACTTTTACAGTTCAGGTAATTTTTAGCGAACGGGCTACAAGGTGATAATTCCATAAAATAAATCATATGGAACTATCCTGGTCATGCAGTTAATGCTATTAAAAATTGCTGGCACTCTGTGCTAATCAAAGCAAAACCCTCTTACAGTGACCTTACTCACAAGCAAATTAATTCTACAAAGGTCAGTGGTATGAAAAAAAGTCAAATGGTGAATCCAATTTTTGGAAAGCCTCCTCCCCACACCATAAAATACATGGTAAAATATTGCCCTAGGTCATACATCTCTAGCTGTTACTGAAATTACTAAGACATTTGTATGGACAAATGCAAAACTGAGTCCAGAAATAAGCAACTTTCCTCTGTGGCACAAGCTTTTTTTGCCCCCCCCCCAATTCAACTTCAGCCAGTTTGAAATGAATTATTGGTTTGAAGCCACACATCCATCCCACATTTCACAAAATCGTATCACATTCAGAAAAAGTTCCACTTACACAGAAACACATATATACCCTGTTACTTTATTATTTTCACTAATTCTTTATTCTTAATGATTTCAAGTATCTCTCAGGAACAACAGTACTGAGCAAAACTGCATGCTTTCAGCAAGCCTAAGCAAACATTTCCTAGTTTCTTGCCTGCTCCGTGCCTCTTTCAACACAAGACACGTTAAGTAAAGAACTGAGAAAATCACAAGTCCTTACCTATGCACAAGTGTGTTCTTCAGACCACGAATTAGATGCCGTACAATTGTTTTCACTCGAGGTGTGAGAATTGCTTGAGATACGTAGAAAGTCCCATAACGACTTCGTTCCCCAAGTGTGGTCTCCAGGAACTGTAGCAGTTGGTGCACGTTAGTTGTATTAGCCCATGGTGCTGGCATTTTATTACCTGGCCATAGGAAGGGATATTCCTGATACAAAGGGTGGTGGTAAAATATGAGAACCTAACAGAACAACAACAACAAAAAAAAACCAAAACAAAAAAATTCACAATTACTATATTTTTATTTGAACAGGCTGTTGCATTGGTTTATGTTCATACAGTACTGTTGCAGCTAGCCTAGCAGTGAAAAGAGGCTGCTCTTGAGTCATGAGTGTCAGTAAATTTGTTGCACTATTGCCAAAGGAGATGGAGATCATTTTGTTCAGCTTTGAGGACAGGATTGCTTCAGGCTTTAAGGGTTATCAGTTTAAAATGACAAAGTTGCCTCTGTCATTTAAAGAGCTCAGCTTAAATGCATTACAAATTCTTACTGCCAGAAAATACTATATCTATACTTGAAGTTAAAGATTTTAGCAGTTCTGTCATCTTCTGTGTACCTCCTACTAAGAGGCCAAAGTGTGCTGGGCTGACTGGCACATGACTGGCATACTGGCATCGTGCTCACACTTGCTGCATGAGATGCCAAAGCCAGTCCTGCTGTCAGCAAAACCATCAAATCCAAAGTTAGTATTTTATACCTTGTAAGGTGCTTCTCTACAGCACAAAGAGGCAACGCTTTTTATTAACACCCACATTTGCACAAGATTCATTCTGAACCCTAGCATTGACAGCATCAGTTCACAGCAATTCCTCAAAGCCTCATTTCCAGTTTAAGATCATGTGCTGCTGCTGAAACCCTTTTTTGTTCTCAATTTTCATGTACCTCTGGGTACATGTGGTAACCTCTGGTTACCACAGAGAAGAGGCATTAACCTCACCTCTGCAGATGTGGATGACTGCAAAGGAGTCAAGGTAAGAAGTTCAGTACCATACCTTAATCATGCTAAAGCTTATATGCTTCACACTGGCCAGAAAGACAACAGCTAATCAAATCCTCACCAACACAAGTCTGCACTACATGCCCTTCCAGAAGATAAAACCATTTGTGAAGAGCACAAGGCTCCAAGGATACCACAGTTTAATTATTTAACAAACATGCCTGGGAGCAGGACACAGACTGGCCACACCACGGATGAGGGGATACACAGCTACATGTAAATGGACAAAAACATGCACACTATGTAAAGGAGGCCCTAGTGGGCTTTAACTTGACCATCAGCAGCATCCTTGGTCCAGTACCTGTGAGTGGGAACTACACAAAGCTCGTCTCTTTAAAATCTTAACATTTCGGGTTTGAAAAATATCAAACATCCTTTCCCTACCTGTTGTTTCTTCTCCCACATGTACAGTAATGTCACATATTCTACACATTCAACACAACAAAGTTTGGATTCAAATGCTGAGCGGATCCTGTTGATCAAGAAGTGGTGATGGCTGTCATCCATGGCATAGAAATGATTGAAATCCAAGAAGATTACTTCCTTGGGGTGCTGCTCAAGAAAACTATTCATCTCCTTCAGCCCATCCCATACTTTGATGCCAAACAAGCCATGTATGAAGTAAATCTCTTGTCCTATATCCCCAGGTTTGGAAGATACACGAAGATCAAAGTAGCGGATCCCACCTTCCAACTGCTCTTTGAAAGTCAGATTTTGAGTCACTGACCATTTCTTCATGATCCTTCTAACCAAGGAAATTCTGGCCAAACGTTTGATGGCTGTTGCTTGGTCTGGTCCCACAGGAGATTTCTCATCAACCCAGTAGCTGAAAGAATCATGTGATCCTAGAAAAAGAGCCAAGAAAAATTACTTCTAGAAAAAGTGACTCTCCCAAAACACATATACTCATGTGCCCTGAAAACTGAACGAAGTCTGATATGTATGGCAGGGTTGCAAGAAGAGTTATGCTCACGTGTGAGTCTTTCAGACTGTGCTTTACACCTTACCTTTCCCTGACAGTGGAATGAGTTATACATAAGGTTCTCAGTTTGAACTGCTCTCTTGCATGAGCTCCCAATTTCAGTGCTCCCTGAACATCACAAAACAAACATTTGTGGTAAAGGGAGACTTCCTTCTAACCTTCCTTTATCTACAAACTACAAATCAACCCCCAAAACTTTCCCAGAGCCTGGTACATGACTAATCTAGGATGAGACTCCAGATTCATTTTAAGAATCCGAGACTTTAATTCTACCTGGTAAATCCAAACATGACCTTACACACCAAACATCCTGGAACAGGTCTCTTTATTCGTGTAATGGACTGAGGGATCTGCACATGCCGTACCAGCATATCTCACTTTAGCCCCAAGATGGCAGATAAATGATTAAACGTTTGAACAGTGGGCAATGACTGGCTGGACTTAAAGAGGTGGAACAACTGAACACACCACCAGTTACAGTGTGGATAGATACCAAGCTCATGTTAAACAAGTTCATGAACATGTCTTTTACCTGGCACGCCTTTGGCCAAAGGTATGGTGGACAGAAAATTCATCAAAAAAATACAACCAACAATCAAAATCACCAGTCCCTACCAAAATAATGCATGTCCGAAAAAGCCCCTGTAACACAATCTGTACCTTGGCAGAGAAACTGCATCTCCAATATAAAATTTTTGCTTATTAGAAAAAAACCTCCAAATGAAAATTCAGTGGTTAATGGGAAAAAATCTGAGAAATAACAAAACTCCAAAACAAAAGTTTCAGAGTCAATTAAATATCCCTGCCTTAGCCAAGTCAGTAACAGAGCAAAGAGTGAGAAGGCAGTGTATCTCGGTCTGCACTGTACCAGAACAGCATAAAACAAAGACTGGAAGAAGCTGATCTACCACAGACTGGGGTTTACCAGGGATTTCTAATAATTTCCACCATGCAACAGCATAGTCAAGAAGCTGCAGCTGCACCAGGCTCACCTTCCTTGTGAAGCTCCAGCCAGCAAAAACACTATAGGAGCTGTTAACAGCCCTCCTACCCCTTGTCTTCAGGACAGAAGAGAGTTTGCCCATTAAGCCAAACCCCACCTGCTCCCTGTGGACCCACTTGCTGAAGTGCAGAGAAAGCATCTTCACCCAAGCAGCTAATTTTCCAGCTGCCCTGGGGTACAGTGACCCTGCACCGTGCTGTTGGCACCTGTGTTTTACATTCCTGCATGCTTGTCCCTGCTTCTAGGACCATGCTTTTCTCAAATTTCCTCCTCTACCTCAGTCTGCAGCTCTTTAAAATCCTATTTTGTCATACTCAATCTTAAGATAACATTTGAGGCATTCACAGCCTCCTTTATCCAAACCTTTTATGTGTGTACCAGTGCTCACTTGAACACTGATGCATTTCCTGTGATGCAAGATAAGAGCTACAAACAAGATTATGATCTTAATTGGATTATCTTGTCGGCATTTTTAATCCAGCTGAGAGAACAGACTGTGCATAAACTAAACATCACTTCTCAACAACCTCAAATGCACTCTGGATTTCAACTAGGTCAGAAGCAGTGAAGAGGTGTGTGTGAAGGTTAATTTTCAAACTTTACAAATGAACACTAATTCTGACCTACTCTTCATGAATTCTTCACAGCATTTGTAAAAGTGGATCTCTGTTATGGCTTTCCATTCAGTCTTCTAGACAAAAGTGAGAAGTACCAAAGATGCCAGCTTAAGCAGCTTTTTAGTACCTGTCCCAGTAAACTACATCACAAAGTGGCTGTTAGTTGTGGAGCGACGCCTAGGTTTTTTTTTTCCCCATGTCCAAACATGCAACCCCAAACAAAATCCAAGAGCAAACATCTAGTGAAGTGAAGACATTTCAGAAACTATATGATGCTTCAAACTGTAGTTTACAGATATTTGAGTTTCATATACCTCCCTGTACAGCAGAATGAATCTTTCAAGCTTCTACAGTATTTGGAAAGTAGACTTCAGTAACAAGGGGCTTGACTTCTTCCTTGGAATTAGTCACTTAGCAGAAAGAAATCTTTTGTTTGGTTGGGGTTTTTGTTTGGTTTTTTTTTTCCTAGTTCTTAATTCTATCCAGTTTTTTTCTTCTTCTGTTTAGGTCACTGTAGAAGATGGTTTAACATTGTAGAATAATAAGATAAGAGGTCTTTTCATTTTAACTAAGACTGTGCAGCATCCTTGAGACCTGTCTATAGGAGTCGCTCGCACCATTATGATTCCTCAGACCGATAAATCTGACTTACAAAGGAATGAGAATTTTATCTGGCCACAAAAACACTGTTGTCACCCCAGAGTTGTCTAAGTAAATCTCAACCAAAAACCAACTCATTATCCTAATTTTGATCACTCACTTTACAGCTACAAAAGTCTTTCCTTTGCAGTTTGTCACTTACAAGGCACTTTTAGGGATACAAAGAGCAAATTTTCTCCCTGCACTATCACAAACCAAATTCTATTTATAGCCTAGCACTAGAAATCAACATCAAAGATAACAAGTCAGCACATTGCAACTTTTTCAACACATAGTTTAAAAACTGCACTCCTTCACAGCAAACTCAAGTGTGTGTGAAATGCTTCTATAGTTAGAGAAGATCCTATCAAATCCTGCCCCACGGCTCTGCTAAAAGCCTAGGAAATGGAGCTTCTCTCCTATGAAAAAATCAACACGTATACCTAGATATAACCAAGTAGAACATGAGTTGGAGCATCTGCAAAACACATCCTCCTTTTCACTTTTGGTAGCACATCACGTTCTAAGGAGGGCGGGGGAGCATCACCAATTCTGTCAATCATTCTATCATCAATACTGAGGCTGGAAGACAGCAGAAGTTCCATTAGGTCTTCAGTGGCCATTTAAAAAGGCCACTCACCAATATCTAGGCCAAACCTGGACCCACAATGTTTTAACTCTGGTAAGAGGAAAAAACCCCCAGACTGAAACCCTGAAGCAACAGCACTGGATACTTGTGGGGCTGTGGGGTAAGAGCAAGGTGAAGACCCACATCATCCACCAGGCCCTTCTTTAATTTAAGATCACTGGGATATACTACCAGCTCAGGCACTGCCTTTTAATATAGCTTAACTGTGATGTTAAGTACATGCTAAGCTGATTCCATCATGATGTCAAAATAATCCCTGCTCTTCTTTGCTCTATCCCTAAACTCATAAAAAGTCTTGCCATTCTGTAGCTATAGCAGAAGCCAAGCTGGTTGCTGATACATGCGATACAGTATGATTTCTTTTTGAAAAAGCATAACCTAAACCAACCCAAATCTGTAAAACTTCAAAGGCAAAGGGCAGAGCCTACACCAGAAGGATGGAGCAGACCACCCCCATTTTGTCAGGAGCTCAGTGTAAGAGCTGCTAAGCACATTCTCAATTCATGTCTAACACAAGGATGTGTGAAGGTACTTGCACACTGCCCAGTGACAGCAACAAGGCTGGCAGGTCCTGGACAGAGCAAGAACCACAAAACCCTCATAGCAACATACACTGTAAAGTCTTTTCCACTTGTGAAAAATCCCTCACTATCTGTGTTCCCCACCACACAAATAATGTGCATTGCCTCAAATTATGCTGAGTACTTTCCTTGGGAAAAAATCAACCTCAAGAATTCTTGAAGCAAGACATTTCAGACAATAATTAACATCTTAAGTATAAATAACACTCTATTCAGTAAAGCTATTCCTTAAACCTGTTGATTGTGGATGAAGCAACTAACAAAATTAGGTATTTATAACCTCCATCTCACACATTGAGAAGTCAAAAGGCAGAGAAACTTTGTCTTCGTTATCCTTAACGTAAAGAGAGGCCAGAACCCCAGCCTGAACTGCCTCAAAAGCATGCACCTGCACGTGCAGGACACTGACTTACTGCAGATGAGACCAGATCAGTGCTCAGACCGCAAACCTTACCGAGCTGTTCCAGGGACATGGCATCAGTCTGGTGCTCAGCCCTTCCCAAAACCAAGTCAGGCACAGGAAATACAAAAAAGAGACGATGATTCGCCATTTGCTTCCAACTGGGTGAAGATGTGCAACATGAAGCAGCAAGCACTAAATTTAATCATGAAAGAGACTGCACATTCAAAGACAAAAATTAGGGGACTGCTAATCAGCTTGCAGCTCTTACAGATAGCGGCTGCTCTATTTCAGTCTCATTTCTTTCATCTGACAAAGACTGCAGCAGCTTCAAGGAGAGAACTCACATGACATCAAATGCCCAGATATTTAACTATCAAAGGCTCTGTTACAGTTAGAATAACATTATATAGGTATCTTCCAGATGCCAGACTTAAAATGATGGATAGACCTCTTAATTTTATCCCAGTAATTGCAACTGTGGATTAAGTTTCATTCATATCTTTAAACATTTTTTTATTCTGCTTATACTAATTCCTCAAGTTAACTGTATGTTAAACAGCTCACTTTTCAATTCAATTTATATGTTAAATAGATTGTATTTCACTGTTCAGGATGACTTTTTGTTGAAGCCCTTGTGCTAATTGTTAGAAAGCAGCCTTTTATCATCACATCTACCGTAAAATCTAACTTCCCAGTGTGTTTATTTGTCATGCTACTTACTCACAGATAGTCATATTAACCCATGATGGAGCTGAAACAAATGACACTCATCAACAGAATGTTATCAAGCCTTCAATTTCAACAAATGCTAGCTATAGCTCTTCACTCTCATGACCAGTGACAGGACTCGAGGGAACAGCACAAAGCTGAGTTGAGAGGCTTACGCTGGATCTTGGGAAAAGATTCTTCACCCAGATGGTGGTTGAACACTGGAATAGGGAAGTGGTCACAGCACCAAGCCTGTCCAAGTTCAAGGAGTGTTTGGACAATGCTCTTAGGCACAGGTTGTGACCCTCGGGAGTGTCCAAGGGTGTGCAGGGCCAGCAGTTGGACTCGATGATCCTGTGGGTCCCTTCCAACTCCGCATGTTCTATGATTCTGTATCATTTGGTATTATCTTTTGTTTCCACATAATACTTCCTGCAAAGACAGTTGCAGCAGAGGGAGAGGGATTAGCATCATGCCACCAACCCCTTGTAAATTTATCTTCATGGAACATTAAATATGAGACATACGGCATGTAGAGTGCAGAGATCTTCCAACATAGAACATACCTGTGCAGTGCCAACTACTCAAAAACAAGACAAAAACTCTTGGGTTTTTTTGGATACAAGCATGTCTCGCAGCATATTGCAAGCCTTGCTGGTTCCAAGGCTGTGGACTAATCAGAACCAGCAGCTCAAGACACTTTCTGCAAACATCTGGCCAATCAAGAAGCAATAAATGAAAGCATAAGGGCAGGAGAGTGTGCTGTCAGTAAGCTTAACTAGATCTGAATAAGTTGGATTGATCCTTTCATGAATAGAATACTAACAGGATGAAAATTGCAAGAAACAAATGTTTAACATAACATGAAGCTAAGAAGCAAGGTCAACAAAACATACCCATCTCCTAAAAGCATCAAAGGGTCATTTATGACTAAAGAATCACCCTAGCTGCAGTGACACTAAACTTCTTAGCACAAGCTTTGCTCACTAGACAAAGTACATTCCCCACACATTACAAACCACTGTACATGACACAGCAGGCATTACACAGCCAAGATGGGCAGAAGAACAGTAATCAAGTTCCAAAAACACAGGATCTAAGTGCTAGCGAGTCAAGGCTACCCCACAAATGTTCTTTTAAACCAGATGTTCTGTGTGTGCAAAAATTGAGGGAAAAACAGGATAAGCAAAAGTGCCTCTCAAAGCCTGGAAGTCCTCAGAATTCAGGTCATTAACAATCCAGATTTTCTTATTAGAAGATTAAGATCTTAAAAGTTCATCACTAATGAAAAGCAAATTAAATAGTTCATATTAACTTGTCTAGCAAAAGGAGATGAGGCAGAAATAAGAAACATCCTATTGCTAATCAATTATCTAAAACTATAGAGATGAGTATATTTTAAGAAACCTACAAGAATTCTTTAGATATTCTTAATGCAGTCCCATTAAGACAAATCCTAGTACAGACCAAATCCTCTTACGACAACTCCCTCTCTCTATCCAAGAACTACCCTGATTTCCCCCCTTTCAGGTAGTGCAATGGGATGCAAGAGCTTAAAGACAACCTAAAACTGTCTCAGACACAATGTCACAGAGTTGTTTGCTTTTCTTTCCAGCCAGGAGAAATCCTTTTGGCACTGGTTGGAGTTTTTGCCATTGAAATTTAAAGTCATTTAGCAATGATTTCCCATTTATCAACAATCTCAGCTGTCTGCAATGGGAATGCAAGAAATACACAATACGCCTCTACCATTTCAAAGCCTGACTGGTTCCACATGCTGTAAGAGGAAAAAAATCTTCAGTTTAGAGTCCTAAACTCTTCTTTTGTGACCACTCAGAACTGAGTGGACCAAGGCTTCATTGTCTTCTGAGACGGCTCTAGGGAAATTTTTATTAAATGGTACTTTTCCTTCTCCTAACATCTTTTCTGGAAAAGCAGGTAAACATTCACAACATGGAAGGAGAGCAACAACCACTTGTATCAACATCATGACTAGTTTTCTCCATTTGAAGTAAAACTTTGGTATGTTCTGCACTCACCAGACACACTTAAGTCACTCTCTAGGTTACAGATTTTAATAAGTAATAGGAAGAAAACTTTTCCAGATTAAAAAAAATAAATTAGGACCTTCAAATACTGTCTGAAGAAAATTTTGCAGCATTTCAAGAGTAATTTGGTTTTGGCTAAACAAATGACAGAAGTTCTTTAAAAAGAGGAGCCCTAAGACTGGCTTTTCAGGGGAACTCCTGCACGGACCCAGCGTCTGCCACACCAGTTCCTCACACAGGGACATACAAAAGGAACACTTGGTTACTTATGAATAGTGGAACAACTTCCATCAAATGTTCTCAACAGTGTAACAGTCCAGACAGTTTAATAGCCTCTCTAAAAATATTTGAGATTTGCTGTTACAAATCAAATAGCCTACCAAGGTAATAAAATGTCTTTTCAGAATATTCTGCATTTACAAATCATACTCAACATCACCATACTTATGCAGATACTTTCTTCTAATGGTTACCACCTGATTCATTGGTAGATGCAACCTAAATTAAGAAGTAAAATAAAGCTTGATGAATCAGAACATAAATCGTGTATTTCTTCCCTTTGAGCTTCAACCCAACAGATGGCCAGTTCAGCTGATTCAATGATCCTTTTAATTAGAACTCCAAAGGAGTATTGTTTGGGAGGAGGATGCAGCCTCAAGCTCACCACCACTCCTCTCAGCATGCACGTCTACAGCCCATGAACAAATAAACAAGAAAATCCCAGCATTAGCAAGTTCAGCAGCTCACCTCAGGGTCATGTAGGGAAAGAGAAAAACCACCCAATCCAGTCAGAGCCTAGAGGCCAGCTCTCAACTGGACAGTGCTGCTGCTTCTTTTCAGAACCACTTTGGTTCTGCTTGGCCAACTCAAGTCAAGCAGCTTATGGGGCTTTTGGGGAACAGTTGCACTGTCAGGACAGCAGAGTTGGCCAGCAGTGGATGGGAAGATGGCAACCTGCACAGAAGATGCTCAGGGCCACAGCACCTCCAGGTGTTCCTCATGAACCTGGCACACGAGGATAGTCACACTACTGCACCAACTCAGTCACTCCCAGCAGGTTATCAACACAGGAACACCTCTCCATGCCTTTTATCCCTCCTTTAAGCTTAACCATTGGCTTAGCCAGCAGGGCTGCTCCTCGTTAAGACTGCCTACTAGCTGTATTTGCAAAGCTTTGTTTTCTAGGGATAGTAATTTCCTAGTACTCTGATAATTAAAATCAAAATCAGGAGGCTTCCTACTGAGGTTCTTGGGATGAACTTCTCAGAGAAGGGCAGAAACAGTGGCACACTGTAGCATGGAAAGTTTTGGGCCAGTCACTGACACTACCATGAACAAACTATGGGAAGTTATTACATTAAAAGTGGGCTAGATAGTCAAGAGTGTGTGTGTAATGGGGGGAATTAGGCAGCTTGACTACTGCTATAGTTTGGAGCAGCAAAGATTTACTATTTTAGAAGAGCAAGGACATGTCTCTCCTTGGAGATCAGTTAACAGTCACATTGAAGACACTTTACCAACTACTCTAAGTCTCCAATATGGCCTTGTTCTGGCCATATTCAGGCCAATATGATTTTCTCTGTTCAAAAAAAATGCTTCTGGAACTGTAAACCCCATTTTTTTCTGTCAGCTCTGGCTACCTACAACCCAGCATCCCACAGGAAACTCCTCACCAGCTGTCCAACCTGATGCTGACAGGAACGGCTCCACATCCCAAATGCTCTCCATGACTTACAAATGAGATTCTTGCCAGCCGTCCATGTGCTTTCTGAGGAAGCAAGAACACAGCAGCTGGGATCACTAGAAGATGACAGAAGAGGCCCTGTACACCACCAGAAGCCACAAGTCAGGAGCTGCCCCACCTCTCCCTGGAAAGGCAGCCTGCCCAGCCTGCACGTTCCACACCAGCAGAGCACTCTGCTGAGTGTGACATTTGGCTCTAGGTGTACCAGTGGCTGAAAAACTGACTTCTGGTGGTAAAAGCTTCCTTACTGTTTCAAATCAGCCTTAGATATACCAAGTTTGACCTACAACACAAACATCTTCATCTCAAAATTTTAAAAAACTCTAGGAGAAAACCATTGCTGTAAGGTTTTTTTTCCTTAGTATCACATTTCAAAGTGCTAAAGTAAAACATTTTACTTTTCCCAAATTTTCCATCTTTTAGCTGTGTTCTTCAGTAACTCCTATCAAACAACTTAGTTCAGATTCGAATTAATTGTTCCCCAGCTAAGCTTAGTTTTTACTAATAGCCTATTTTTCAGCCAAACTGTGTGAAAGAAAACAATCACCCATTTATTCTACATACAGCCATTCTACCTGTTGTTCTTTCCTGTCCACATCTGCAGCACCATGACACATCAGGTTAACCTTCATGTTCCCTTGGGCCACCCACACAGTCCAGCACCCACCCTGGGGCTTGCCCAACTCTGTGAGCAGCTGTTGCAAGCAGCTTTTCTGGCAAGAACCACTTCTCAAAATTAAAAAAATGCCTTTAAACCATCATCACCACACAAAACCTCCCCACCAGGTTAGCTTGGGGAACACATTCATTCTTATTTGCAAGGAGAGAGAAAGAAAGGCAGGGGACAGAAGAGACTTTTGATTACCTTACTTTATTTATGAAAGGGCACCCATAACTCTTCTGGGTGCTGCTGCAAACAGCAGTGGATCCCTACCTAAGTCATCACATGTTTTCTCTGGAAGACAAAGAAAATTAGCAGTATGGAAAAACTCACAGCTAGCTATCCTGACCAGAACTGGGAACCAATCAAGGGATACAGATTGATCCAAAACTCCAAGTATACCTGTTACATCATGGCTCTTATATACTTGAAGTTGGAATAGTCCAGACAGGATTAAGTAAATGTATTATTACCAAGACCCAAAGGAACACAGAACTGCCAGCTCTTCTGCTCACGACATTCATCCAGCACCTTGGAGGCTGGACTAATGAAACACTAAATAGACAAACACTGATAGCTGGCAGTGAACATCTATTAGACTGCCTTGCTGTATCAAACCAAAAGGCATGAGCTTATCATCACCTCACACAATGGAGATTGAGACAGAAAAAGTTGTTTCACCTGTTCTAATACAAGCATTCATGTAAAAGTTTGATGAAACAGGAAAATAGTGCCATACCTTCAGATGCAGAGACTTCAGACTCTAGCACCAAGTTAATCAAGACACTTGCCTTTCTAAAAATTTCTGCAGCAGTTCAAATGAAACAGTATAAACCAGACATACCATGGTTCTATCAATTATCAGGACGCAAGTACAAGCAAGGAACAACTAGGCTTCTCCAGCTAAATCTTTAAATAGCTGATTTACTTTGAAAGCTGATCAGTGAGAGCACTCCAGATTTTCATGTTCCATTTCTATATGGACAAATAAGAAAAGTAGCAAATGCAGATCAAAAGATGACCAAAGAAAGTACTAAGTATCACAGCTGTGATTTCACAGAATTTTTTAATGTAAACCAGCTTGAGATTAAACAACTGCTACACAATACCCTGCCAAAGGTCACGTCCACAATCAAAATGTTTAAGGGTTCATTTTTAAACCCACATCCAAAGAGGATTAGTGGAATATAATTAAGAGAAAACCCTCTGGACTTTCACACAAGGTCACCACTTGTCATGGGTGGTTATTTTTGTTGACTATATTGTATGCTTGTAATGATGACATTTTAGTTACTTGATATTTGGCAATTTTTCATTGCAAAAGATTCCTCCTCTCACGAGATTGCACAGGGAACCTCACCTCTTTTCCTTGCCTAAGACTATATTGGTTTAGCATTTTGGCTAGAGTTTTTCCTGAAAGAAGTAACAGAAAAGCCCAAACTTGGAAACTGATGACACACAAGCTTTGGAGAAGGGCCCTGACTTTTTCAAAGTCTCTCTCTGTTTTGAGCACAGAGTTAAATAAGCATGTAAACACCCCATATACCTCATGAACACCCATCTTCAACATTATTTGCTTGCTACCAGTTGGTTCTAAGGACTGAGGAAAGATTGACCTTCTCTACCATCAAGTAAGGTGTTTCACACCATTATGGAATCATAGAATAACGGCACTTTAAAAGGACCCTCAGAAGTCACAGCCACCTTTTCTAAAGCCAGTGAAAACAAGCAGCTCTGAAAGCAAAAGGTTTGCAACAAATAAAGCAGGAGAACTCTATGAAGACATGGTGGGCAACATACAAGGGAGTTTCCCACTCACAGTAGCACAAAAATCTAAGAAGTTTCTTTGCTGTGTACACTCTCAGTTCTTCACTTTAAATAGCCCCATGATACCATCACTTTGTTCTTCTCCTAAAGAAAGGTAAAATTTTATTCCTTAAATGCTGCAATTCTTTAAAGTGCAAAAAGTATAAAACAACAGCAGTTTCATGATCTTGAGTGCTGATTTTATTTCAAGTTAAAACAAGTTATAAGGTTTCCACTCCTGGAGCTCTGTCTCTGCTCCTACGTACAAAGGGTGACAGGGAGTAAGGGGGGAACAAACAAATAAACTCCCCATATCAAAACCAAGTGAGTCCATCATTCCAGGGGAGAAAACAAATGTATCCTGAGATGGACAGAAGCAGGCCACTCCTGTCACGTGCACACACAGGTATTAAGCACAGAAGAAATGCTTCTCATTCAACCGTTCATCTCTATTTTGAAGGTAACACTGGTCTTCATTGCTGTTCAGCATCTGCAAAGATTCCTCAACTGCAACCTATATTGCGTACTGCTAGGAACACCCCGCTGCTGCTCAAAAAGGTTGCTTTGTCAAGCACCACACCAAAACCCCACTTCAGCAAAATAGTCATTGGACTAAAATAATAGTAATAAAAAATGACCAAAATCTACCCAAAATATCTTTTGCCTGCTCGCAGGTTGCATGAGGTGTATACAGGAAAGTGGTGGGGAGATACACCAACGTTGATCACAAATAAACACGTACTGCAAGCATTTAAAAAAAAAAAGCATTTACCCATTTTAAAAGCACCATGGCATTACTGAAACAACCACTTGGTTTCTCTGCTGCAACGCTGCTTGCATGATGTTTGCAAGTCACAGCAGCAGTGCACCTAATGCAATCTATAGCATGACATTCTGCACAGTTTCACAGCCTTTAAGTGGCTACAGCAACAAGATGATGATTTATTACTGTTCACTAAAACAGAGAAGCCTTTCTTTGCCAGAAGTTTCAAAGTCTGCTGACATTTGAATTTTATAAGAACACTGAACTTCCTTTCTGTCCTGCTTCCCTGTTCAATAGAACAGAGTCACATAAAATGTTTTTGCTATTGTCAGGTTAGGAAAGGGCACCATTTTTGATTGAAACCTGGCATTATAACTGTTCTGCTTCAGGTAACACAGTAGTGCATAGGAGGTGCACAGCCATTTCTCTACGTGCTTCAAGGGCATTTGAAGCATGTAGAGAAGTGGCTATGTTATCTCTGACACAAAAAATTAGTCTGTTTCTAGGGAAGTGTCTCTGAATGTCTGCTATGTAGAATCAATTAGACCGGAAAACACCGCTGGATCACAGAGTCCAACCTAAGCCCAAACACCACCTCACCAGCTACACCTTGGCACTGAGTGCTATATCCAGTGCTTTCTTAAAGACCTCCAGGGACAGCGACTCCACCGCCTCCCTGGGCAGCCCAATCCAATGTCTAATCACTCATTCTGTGAAGAAACTCCTTCTAATGTCCATGCTGAACCTCCCTGGGCACAGCTTGAGACTATATGTATGCTACAACACATATCCAAAGTGCTAGTGACAAGCTAAAGCACTAAAATGAAAACCAAGCCTGTACCAGAGTAACATCTAGTATCAGAAAGAGCTACAGTAACTACCCCTAAAATCTTCACATTTGCAAGGAAGTTTTTGCCCTTTACATATGAAAAATCAGCCTAAGTAAATTTCAGATAATCTGTTGTTGTAATTTTTCAGTTTATCTACCTGTAAACCGGGCTATAAAAGACATACCATATAATGGTCTGGGCGGGAGCCTAAAGATCCCGTAGTTCCAAGCGCCCTGCCGCGAGCAGGAGCACGTTCCACGAGAGCAGGTCGCTCAGAGCCCCATCGCAGCAGACCTGATTCATCTGGTGAACCTCCAGCTGCCGGCTCAGCGCAACCGAACCTTTCTCCCTACCCGACTTCAGCCTTTAAGTACCTGCAAACGTTCACGAGGGTCTCCAGCGGTCACAGCTACCTTTTCTCAAGGCAGTGAAAGCAGCAGGTCAATGGTTAGAG
This sequence comes from Gymnorhina tibicen, assembly GCA_013399875.1. Classification (NCBI taxonomy): domain Eukaryota; kingdom Metazoa; phylum Chordata; class Aves; order Passeriformes; family Artamidae; genus Gymnorhina; species Gymnorhina tibicen. The sequence continues at coordinate 513,414 of VXAZ01010351.1, read as the reverse complement.
CCTCACAGAGGTATTTACGGGAGATTAAGCCCTCCTTTCTCTGCTGCAATGGACAGAGCTCCTCTCAGCCCCAGCAGTCGCCCCAGCTCTGCCTCAGCATTTAATTGCGGGGGACGCGACGCCGCGGCCGAGGCGACTGACCCACCACCGCCCGGCCGGCCCCGGCCCCCGCGCACCCCGTCCCGCCGCCCTACCCGGGATGGCGAGGTTGGAGAGCGGCAGGGAGCGCAGCGCGGGCGGCAGCGAGCCCATCCAGTCGGCGTTGCCATCGGCCATGGCCCCCACGGCGCCGGCCCGCCGCCGCTCCCTCATGGCTGGGGGCCGGGGCGGCCACCCGCCGCCCTTATGTAATAGAGGTGACGTCACAGGGCGCAGCGGCTCGCCATTGGCCGCCGCCCGCGCCCCGCCCCCGGGCCCCGCCCCGCGCCCCTTGCGCCGGTGGGGTCGGTGGGCCGGGATTGCGGCATCCGTGGAATCCCGCGGCATGGGGCGGGCACGGCGGCACCGCGGGGCCTCTGCGCCCACCGCCCCGCTGCAGCACGGTCAGCCCGGGCCACACGGCACAGGACTGCGTCCAGACGGGTCTGGTATTATCTCCAGTGAGGGAGACTTCACACCCTCTCTGGGCAATCTGTTGTAGTGCTCGACCACTGCACGGGAAAGAAGTTCTTCCTTGTGTTCAGGTGGAACTTCCTGGGCATCAGTTTCTGCCCATTGCCCCTTGTCCTGTTGCTTGGCACCACCGAGCAGAGCCTGGCTCCATCCTGTTGACACCCTTCCTTCAGATACTGATAGACATTGATGAGGTCCCCTCTCGGGCTTCTCCAGACCAAACAGGCCCAGCTCCTTCAGCCTTTCCGCGTAAGAGATACACCAGTCCCCTAAAATTCCTTCATTCCTTCTCCTGTAGCTCCAGAGAAGCTACTCCCGACATAGAGGGCTAGCACCTTGGTTTTACGATGCTGACTGGTGAGTTAAGTGTATTATCTGGAGAGATTTCCATGCTGCGCTTGGCAAGAGCCAACATGGTAGCAGAAGATTTAAGGGGCAAGATAGGGCAGGCTTAATCCCCCACCACCTTCTCTCTCACAATTCCCTTTCCCCAACAGTCTCACACTCAGTCTTTCACTGCAATTTGTTGTTGGGGAAAGAATTTTCTTCAAAGTAATTTCTGGACTTGCTGTGTCACACAAAATTGATCCTCTAAGATACATTTTTCCTCCCTTGTATTATTATGTGTCTTTGAAGGATAATGCTTTGTGAGCAAGTTCTCTTAAGTGTTCCTTACAAATATGTACAAACATACTATTTCCATACTCTTCCCATAGGATATAGAGATGACCAGGTATACAACACTGAGACCTACTCCATCATATTGTACTCCATCACTACTCCATAGTGAAAAAAACCAAACCCACAAATATAATTCTGAAAGATAATTTTTCACTGTCAAATTATTAAAGGCTGAATACAAAATACCAAAGATATGTATTTTGGAAGTCCTCTGTTTCGTCTGTAAGGAAGTATTTTTTAATTAAGCAGGTATTTTTCATTTGATATATTACAGTTTGCACATTATTCACAGATGCTTTAATTGATATATAGTGAAACTGATGATGGAACTGTATGTTTAAAGTATACATAAACTTAATGTATTTGTAAATACACATTAACTATATATTTTCACATAATACAACCAGAATCTATCTCCTTCCATGAGTCAGCATTTTCCTTCTCGAGAAAGTGAACAAAGACATTTTGCTTTTAGAGCTTTGATACTGAAGAATCTTAAACCCAGTGTAATTTGCATTATAAATTTTCACAAGGCATTCCTGACCCTCACACTCAAGGAAAAACATGGAGGGTAGGTTTGGCATGCATTCCACTCCCCCTTTCCAAACGGGATGCATGCCTGCTCCCCCTTCCCATGAAGACCACACTTGCCATGATGTGGGAGACAGCAGGGTACGCTCTTCAAAGCCATGTGGATGAGATCATAAGCATTTTCTCTTGTAAATAAATTTGTATCTTCAACTAAGAGAGTGTTTGTTATGTGGGAGCTCCAAACAGTCCCTACCCCTGCAAGTTTATCTCCTTTAAATGTCTGCTCTACTGTACATTATTCACTCTCTCATGCTCCCACCTTTGCAGCCTGTGGCTGTCTAGGAAAAAACCACTTGTGAACACCTTGAATGCAGCTGGCAACCACGGCTGTGTCAAGTGTAGCTTTCTAGGATGAGAAAGCCTTGCAGTGCAGGGGTAGCCGCTTCACAGAGGTTGGTATGTTCCCAGGGACACCTTTGTGCCTTTGGGCAGGGAAACTGCCCAAACTGTAAACACTGAAGTCCAGAACCAAAACTCATAAGGCTGACTACTGACACAGTACTGCTGGGTGTCCTTGCCAGGCCCCATCCTGCATTTCCCACCTCTCAAAGGACATAAAGATGCGGTGTGTATGACAGGCAATGGAGTCTGAAGAGGAACAGTAGAGTGTCCTCTGACATGGGAGAAGGAAATCTAATCACATCTACCATGAGAGCAGGTCTTAGCAGTCCTCTGCCATCAGATCAGCTAGAAAAGAGGGGGCTACACCTGAAGCAGGAAGAGTCTCAAACCTTCACCCTTCACAGCCTCCCAAAACCTTCGGACCATTTGCCATCACTGTTTCATGGTACTGGGGAATGTGACAGCATTGGGGTACTTCTGTGCTACCACAGTGCAGTGACTTTCTCCCTTGTGCACAGGTGGTTTCAGCACCCCCAGGCTATGATGTGCAGGATGAACACACCCTGGCTCTTGTGGTTAAGATGGTGTCTAGATCTCCAACCTGCAAAGGGCATTTAGACTGTGTGGGACACCACCAGCTTGCAACCAGAATGATAAGGTGTCTTGGGGTGACTTCATGCTCTTGTATCCCCTACCACTGCTCTATGCCCAGACATGATTCCTGAGCCTTTCTATGCCTTTAAAACGGGATGCAAGAGACAGAGAAAAAAAAACTGAGCGAACTTTTCAAAACAGTTTGTGCTTCAAGGACACAGAGATTAGCTACTTCTGCGGCGGGCAGAGGAAGCACTTCTTCTGGCTTTTTGGTCAGCTTCTTCGGCTCTGTTTCTTCGGAGAGGGACGGAGAGTTGAGGTTTTTTTCCTCTTGGGACTTCGGCTTTTTTTTTCCCTTCTTCTCTTCTGGACTTGTTCAGAACACCAGAACATCAGAACCCCACCAGGGGACCTTCCACCGGCCTGGAGGGGGGCCCCCCACACCGACCCAGCTCCGAGGAGGAGGAGAGAGACCGCACCCACAGAAGGACTCTGAAATCTTTCAGGTTTTCTCTCCAGAGCGAGAGACTTTATTATTTAGCATTATTATTTTCCTGTGTGTTTGTTAAAGAAATAGTTTTTATTTTCTCCTTCACTTTCCTCCAAGGAAAATTTTTTTCCCAAACCCGGTTGGGGGGAGGGGTGGTTGTAACCTGCCTTCCTTTGAGGAGACGTTCCTTCTGGACGTTTCCCTGAATTTGGCCTAAACCACCACATAAGGGAAGGAGGACATGCATCCATTCAGCACTGTGGGGTGAGACTTCAGCTGTGAGCATCAGGTGTGATGCACAGACACTTGCCAGCAGTAACCACTAGCAAAACTTTCTTATGGTCCAAAAAAACCCTTCCTTTTCTAAGAAGAGTATTAAATTACCTGTCACTTCCACTAAAATCTCAACCTCTTTCCATCTACACAAAACTTCGTAATTTTCTTCTGTAATCAGTACCAAACCCTGCAATGATGATCATTAATTGAGATAGCCAGAGGGAACAAATGGCATTAATAATAGTTTTATTTTCCACAGACTAAACTCACAAATTATGTAGGGTCTTGTCACTTGAGACCATTCAAATGCTCCACTTCAAGCAAGTGTTTAACTGGCTAAATGAATGCCTAAGCAGGCAGGAAAAACATCACATTACTGACATTTTTAAATTCTGTATCAAGGTCAGTAGGTTGTTGTATTTTTCCATGTTGCTGGAGCATTCCCATTTGAATCACATTCGGCAATGAGGATACCCTGACTAAAGCTTTACTATCAATTTTTCCCCACAGATTATATAGCCAAATTTATGCCTTATGCGGATTTACTGAGAGCTCAGCTATTCCCTTTTGCCTGGGTGCTGAGCACAAGCCAATGTCACAGGCAACCCAGACAATCTAGCAGCTCAAATCCCATTCCCACCCTCCTAACCCTCCTGTTTCAAATGCATAGTGAAAAGATTAGCTGTGCAGATCAGGCTGATGCTATTTAAGCACCAAGAGGCATATGGTTTTCACTGCTAGCCAATTCCAAACACACAAATGTGGCTTATTTCAATTTTAACATGTGGGCTGCCATATACAGAATATAAATCCAGAACAATTAACTTTTAAAAGAGCTTTAAAGGAACTGAAAAGAAGCTGATAATATCAGGTGCTACAGGGAGCTTAGCCTCTTTCTCCTTACCACATTGAATACCCTGATAATACGTCCCATTCTGAAACAGGCCACATTGCCACTGTTAGAAAGCTTTCTGTTAATGTTTTCAAAATCTTCCTTTTCAGCCCAAAGTCTACAGTGCCATCCTTACATGCAATTTATCAGCAGGCAATAGATCAAATAAGTTATTGGAATGGCTTCTGTGTCTTCTGTGTATTTTAAAGGTCACTTTGCTACTGATGAGAAGAAAACTGCAGGATTCACTTGCACAGAGAGAAGCTAATTGCTCAACATTTCATGTAAGTATACTCAGACTCCTGCAAGCTGTTCATTACCATTTTTACCGTGACTGCAATGGAATTATTTAACATTTCAAACCATGAGACGCACTCAATCAAAAAGCTCTGCAGACATCACTGACACTTCTTCCAAGTAGTGGTGTTCATTTTCCATTTTACATCAAGTCAGAAAACCACTGTTACTATCACAGCACTTTTTGCACTTCCTAAGCCCATTGCAAATACTTAGATTTCTATCATATAATACAATATTGTAATATTGACTTCCCTTCCTTTTTCTGCCCATCACTCACAGCCTCAGTGTCAGTTCTATCAATCTATCGCCTGCTTGTCTCTCTCCCTTTGTTTGCTGTAAGCCAAGCCCTGGCGTGTGCGAGCCGTTATGTTTGACAATAGTGAGCTATTCAATTCTTCGTTTACACCACATGAGGGTGTTTGAGGCTTTGTAGGGTGCTAGAGTCAATCTGGAAGTCATCCCGTTTGGAAAGGAACCAAGGGGCAAACAGATACATTATTTTCCCACTGATTAAAAGTTTTATCAGGGCAACCTGGTACAGGAGACTTTGAAAGGAAAAAGATGAAACATCATAGTCTAGAAAACAGATGGAAAGGGAATTTTAAAGACATAATCGGATGTTACCTGATATAAAATAATCTTTACTGTGGACTTCCCTGAGCTTTGTCTTGTGCTTAAGGAATAATTTCAAATATAATATGATTTGATATTATTTCCATTAAAATCTCCTTAGATAGGATTAAGCAATCATTACCCCCCTACAGAGCTTTTTAGGAGCTTTCCATTGGTTTATTGCTCAAAAGTTAATTGCAGAGTCAGGAAGAATTGCTTACTAACATGATAAATAAAACAAAGTTTCTCATTTGTATCCTGTTTCTTCTGGAGTCAAAGCGTACACAGATCTTTCTAATGTTTACCATTTCTAACACGTGATGGCTTTAAATCCAGCAAAGACCACGCAAAGTAACCAATACCCTGTGCTGGTTAACAGGTATAATTTCTGTGCACAGCTTTGTAAAGCAAACACAGACACTGAAACGAAGCTGGAGCACTTCTCAAGGCTTTCAACGCAGCTGCAATGAGGAGAACGTTCCTGAAAAGAGAAAACTCCATAGGTTGGTATTAAGATGGGCGAAGCAGCCCGTCCCAGGCAATCCCAAGTGGCAAAGCCTATTATCAGCAGCTGTTATCTAATGAGTCTGGCACTGGGATGGCCAGGCAGCCTGTGCTCTCCCTGCTCCCAGGCACTGCCACACCTCTGCCTGCATTCCAATTACTGGAGCACACCATGCAAACTATAGGGGTGCTTCTTAAATAAACAAGCCAAGCTTAATTAAGTTAGAGGACCAAAAGGTGCCTTGCAAAAGAAGCCGCTGCAATAATGTTTAAAAAGGATGTGTGATTCAGAATGAGGCAAAAGGTAATTCAGGGGGATTAAAGCTTGGGATGGCTGTCAGGTGTGCCAGGAGCAGGGCATCCTCTAAGCCCAGAGCTGTCCTCTCTGATGTCAGAGAGGAGGAAACCAGGCTGAGGACACTTCTCTGCTCCTCGCACCCTACAGGCTTGGGGCTGGCAGCCTTTCCTGGCCCTCCATCAGCAGGGCCCAGCACCACTTGGATGCAACAGGCAGGAATACAAACCACAGAGTCCTGGGAAGCGTCACTCACTCCACTGAAATCCCTAGGCCTTGCCACTGACTTCACAAGGCACATTAGCAACCGCAAACAAATACTGAGAACAAATTCCTTGCTTTTGTCATTTTTTTCCTCACTCTGCAGCATTCACCATCTCCTCAGGAGAAGATGAAAACCACTTGTACGTAAAACCACCTAGCTGCTTAGCTTTCCAGTGTGTTGCTTTTATGGCTGTGTAATGCACGTATTAAAGACCATATACAGCAGACCCAGCTAATTTCACAGTATGACATTACATGTTATTACGTGGCCTCACATTCTGACTTGGATCTGCTTTACAGGTTTTATTGTGTCGTGGATTTGCATTTAGCAATGTGGTTTTGGCTGGGGTAGAGTTCATTCTCTTCTAGTATCTGGTATGAGGATTTATGAGCTGGTGTTTTGGATTTATGATAGAAAGAGTGTTGGTAATGCAGAGATATTTCGTACTGCTGAGCAGGGCTTACACAATGTCAAAACTTTTCCTGCCATTTCTGCCTCTCACCCCACCGCTGAATGGGCTGCGGGTGCACAAGGAGTTGTGAGGGGACACAGCTGTGACAGCTGGCCCCAAGTGACCACAGCGATGTCCCACACCATATGGTGTCATGTTCAGCATATAAAGCTGGGGTAGAAGAAGGAAAAGGGGAACATTCAGAGCAATGGTGTTTTGCGTTCCCAGTTCACCATTACACGTGATGGAGTCTGGCTTTCCTGGCGTTGACTGAACACCTGCCTGGCCATAGGAAGCAGTGAATAAATTCCTTGTTTCTCTTTGATAGTGTGCAGCTTTTGCTTTCCCTATTAAACTGTCTTTATCTCAGCCCACGATTTTTCTCACTTTTAGTCTTCCAGTTCCCTCTCCATCCTACTGGTGGAAGTGAGCTGCCAGCTGGAGTTAAACCACAACAAACATTTAAGACTCTCTTAAAAAATTTTTACTATACCCACACTGCAAGCTTTGAACATTTTCCACTTACAAAAAAGCTTTTATCTAATACTCCCATAGCCACCTTCAAGCATCTGGTACTTTGTCTGTCTGGGCCAAGTAATTCCAGAGTTGACAAAACCCAAGTCCAAGCCAATGATTCCAGCTTACATACTGGGGCAGCAGCTGCCAAAAATAATCACTTAATCATAGAATGCTCTGGGTTTAAAGAAAAATCTGAAGTCATCATCTAGTTCCAACCCCTCTGCCATGGACAGGGACACCTTCCACTAGACAGGGTTGCTCAAAGTCCCATCCAGCCTGGCCTTGAACACTTCCAGGGATGGGGCAGCTGAAGTTGCTGCAGTTGAGTGTTTTGTTTGGTTGGGTTTTTTTCTCTTTAAAAGCAGGGGTCAGTTTTGAACTAAACTACAATTCTTGAGTAAACTGTATGTTCCATTCTTATCGTGGTGAGGAGCAGATAGAGGCAAAGAGAAATATAAACCATCCTACACTAAATTTAGCTGCAGAAAACTAGGAAGATGGGGCTGGCACGCGAGGTATTTCCTCTCCCAGGTCGCAATCTGATGGCTGCCCCTTTCCCTGTTCCCTCTCTGAAGCCGGCAGAGGAAGGCAGGCACCCTCCTTGTGCCCGTCCCTCCGCGCCGGGGCAGACAGGGACACCGCCACATTCCCGCGCTGCTGCCGGTGGGACGGGGAGGGACGGGACGGGACGGGACGGGAAGGGAAGGGAAGGGAAGGGAAGGGAAGGGAAGGGAAGGGAAGGGAAGGGAAGGGACGCGGAGGGACGGGAAGGGAAGGGAGGGCCCCGCTCGCGTGTCCCGGCGCGGTGCTGCAGCGCCACCTGCTGGCGAGCGGCGGGAGCGCGGCTGCCGTGCCCGCCCGCGTGTCCCGGCGCAGGAGTTCTGAGGAAAACCCTCGGGAGAGGCTGGAAGCGCCCCGCAGCCAGGCGGGGGTTCCCGGGCATCGTTACCCTGCGGAGCACCGCTTGCGGAGGCAGCCGCAGCGGCAGCAGCATCCTTCGGGGATAGGCGGTCAGGGAACGGCGCTCACCGCGGGGAGCGGTGACACCCGTGAGCGCTGCTCACGGTCAGAGGGAACATCTCCGGCCAGAAGCAAACGTGAGGATCAGAACACCCGGGATAATAAAATAACCCCCCTTCGACATGTATTCTGTGGACAGTCGTCCTCATCTAATGGCAAGGAGGAAACGTCCTGGCCCTTCACACCCCTTGGAACAGTGTTATCCATCTGTTTGGGGTTTTTGTTGTTTGTTTGTTTGTTTGTTTGTTTGTGGGGGTTTTCCAATTTATTTTTTTAAGGGCAAAAATCTGCCTTTTTTCACAGCGATGGATGACAAAAGTTAAACTACTGTGCTTCTACAACACCACACAGACAAGAAATGTTCAAATTAACATTGGTCAGTATAGCTTTTAGGAAACAATGTGTTTTCTGTTCAGCACAGATGAAGGATTTAGAACTGCTTGTACTATAAGGTAAATAATACAACAAAATACGCTAAAAAGGTCTGTTAGATCATTCTTTCCAGTAAGCCATTCATTTAATCTAAAGTCCTGGGAAATATGGTGCTCTGAACCCTGACACTCATCGACCAGTGTTTAGCAGTAAATAAAGCAAATCCCATTCCTAAATCAGAATATCAATTTTAAGCCTGACATGATTGAATTTTAGCTGATTTGCATTAATTACAGAAATGCCATTGTGGTAACAGTGCATTTCCAAACAAGCTTAGAGGGACGGTTTCTTGGCTGCCTGAAGGTATTGTAATTGCTGCCAAAAGCAGTGCTCCTCCTGCAGCTCTGGTGCCTTGCACTGGTGATCACACAGCTGCTGACCTGGCTGAGAACTGTGCAGAGGGCCAAGCTGAGCCCACCCTCCGCACCATCATTTATCCATTAGTGTCAATACAAGGAAATCTGTAGCTTGGGCAGGACAGCGGAAGACTGGATCATCTCTTTCACAGGCTTAAGCCACCTGGGAAACTACCCCTGAGGTCTTGGAAAATGTGAAGATAACAAATGATGGACACTCATTAAGACCAAATTAAAATTAATAATTTTTTTTCTTCATGTATACTGTAAATATAATTCCTGAAAAGCAGATTTAAAAGTAAATACTATTTTAAAGGCATAGCACTTCCAAAAGGGCTAAATTTTCCATTGTCTTTAGGCTTGCTTCAGTCCTTAAGTCTCTGGCCCACAGGTGACCTGTACATGAGCCCAAAGTTGACTTCCATGTGACTTCACTGATGACAACTGAGACTTCTTTGCATACACCTGCACCAGGCCTGCACTGTGATCTTTCATCTCACCAACCACTCTCCATGATCCGGTGTGCAATCCTGTGCCAAGAGATGCAGACTGCTTGCTTTCTGTGTATGGTGCTGATTCTTTCTTTTGGTTTCACAGTGATAGAAAATCATATGTTGGATTATGTTAGTCCACAATAAAAATAAATAATTGCAAGAACAGCTCATGTAGGTCTCAAAATCTTGTGTTCAGTCACTGTTTCCCATGTAACCATGGTGTCCATACGGCAGAGCTGTCATCTCTATACATTTAATAGATGGACAAGCTTCAACACTCTTCAGTCAGGCTGGCAGAGTGATGTGTGAATCTGCTGCCATGGACAAGACAGCAAATTCCCAGTCGATCACCCAATTCAAATTAAGCACATGTAATCTCACAGTGACACTCACGATGGTGTTAACGTAGTGTGTACCTAGAGATACATGGGATGAAGGGAGTGTCCTAAGGAGTGCTCAGCTTCCAAAACTAATGTCATGTAGGAGCTCTGAATTTTAATATGGGTCATTAACACCAAGCTCCTGTAATCACTGTTCTAAAGGCAGAACCTTTTAACTGTGTCAGTCTTCTGTGTGCCACACAAGGGGTGTGGGTGATGTTACAGGTTCTCCAGTTCGTGGCAGGGTGGGGGAGTCCCATCAGGCTCCACCATGGAGGTGTACTTTATTGGAGGTGGCGGTGGCTTGAAAGATGGAGGTCTGTTCATACTGAAACAGAAGAGAGAAAATGCATTATCACACAAAAGTTGCATAAAAGACAGTTGTAAAATGTTCACAGGAGGAGGTGGATGGGCACTAGGTCATTATAAGAGCACCTGACATTTGCTCTTACATACTGCGACTTCCCTGAGTCTGTTTTACAACCCCAGCACACCTCTTGGTATTCATTTGGCTCTCTCAGCTCCCACCTCACAATTTTACTTCATTCATGTTTTAAAAGAACAGAACACGGTCTTGATGAACCATTCAAAACTCTTGTACAGGCATTTTGCTCACACTGCTCTCTGAAGGTATATTTAAAAACTCGTAATTTTTTTTTTTGGTCAATTTGTAAATAAAGATCCGATCCCAAATCAGTTAAAAAAGTCAGCCCTCTTTTTACCTTTGGTATACAGGATTTGCAGTTGTGTTTCAAGAGGGTTTTTTAGAATCATAAGTGATTAATTATAACTTCAATTTTTTGAGTAT